>ML417744.1:0-21056 GCA_005239525.1 Nicotiana knightiana
GCTTGCTTGCTTGGAGTCTCTTGCTCTGTTCGTCCTACTGTGGTATCAGAGCCAGCCCATCCTCAAGTTGAACTGTAGCCTTTGCATCGCACAATGATTCTGCTAGCAAAAATAACTCTGGGAATTTTTCTTTCAGACTTTGATTCACCTCAGCTTTGTGCGTGTTTAATTCCAGTAGAAATACATCAATTATTTATAGAGTCAGTCGTTGAGCTTGTCTTCCAATTCTAGTTCAACTCTACCTGGGTGAACCAATTCGAACCAAACTCAACTTCCTTTCTTTTGTTACTTTCCTTGCTGAATTCGACTTCAATTAATCAGATCAGTTTGCAACCTTTTTGCATTAGGAGACAATCTCTTGGTTCATTGATATTTCATATTCAAAACATCTCCTAAGCATATACGGTTCATATGCCAGCTAGTTAGTCCAAGATGTGTGCTCTGAGGGACCTGGTTCAACTGGTCAGCCTTTTATCAATCTTCAAAACTATGCAGTGACATGGGTCAACAAATTCCCCCTTTTTGATGATGAAAAACTCGGTGCTTAATCCTGTATACCCTTCAAAGAACTTTGTATGGTTTTAAGCATTAATCATAGAGAATCCAAGTTCATTAGGTTATACATATCACTTTAAAAATATTTTTGAAAAGTTCAGCAAGTTCAGGACATATCTACCTTCCCCCTTTTGGCATCATCAAAAAGTTTGCAAAATGAGATACTTACCAGTTTATTAATTATTACTCATGGCCATTGAGGCAAATGCAGGTGCAAAGCATGATTAATCAACACAATAAACCAATAAATGTTAGCCAACTCAGAAATTGATACAAGTCAATAACTAAAAGAAAAATTCATTGATAAGTAACGATAATCAACCACCACACAGAAAAACAAAAACAACCAACCATGAGCAACAAAAAAAATAAAAAGAACTGAAACTGATAACTGGTCTTAAGATGGGTTATGGAAGCTCTGAGAAGCGTAAGGATACGAAGGTGCAGTGGAGGTTGTGGACTTGGATTGTAGGAGAGACAGCATCTGCTGAAGAACACCCTCGTTCTTTTCTTTCTCCTTTGCTAATTCATCTCTAAGAGCATCCCGCTCTTCTTCAACCTCAATCACACGAGACTCCAAGCGAAGGATCTCCATATCCTTAATCTCGTTTCTTGCACCAAAGTTTTAACTTTTCTGTTGACTGGTTGCTTCCTAGATGAACCAGGTTCATCCACAGGAACATTGACATTGTAGTCACATGTAAGCAAATTTTCCTTCCCAAAATAATCTTTGGCCGTAGCCATCTCAGCCTTCTTTACTGGAACCCCAAAGTGTGCAAGCACTGCTGTCAGAATGAAGCCATAAGGAATTGCGTGTGCCTTGGTTCCGTTCACCACTCTGTCAAGGAGTTGGATGATAAAAGCTGGCCAATTAATTTGCTTTCCCCTATACAAGAATTCCATCAATGTAAGATCCATATATTTTCCATGTGCCTTCTTTCTTGTCTAGGCAGTAGGAACTTGATGACGAACTCAAAGAGTAGCTTGTGCTCGGGCTTCATCTCACTCTTGTAAACAGGTCTGGGTTCAATCTCCTTCTCACTATCACTAAAGAACCTGGTGATGTCGATTTCTGAGGCCATCTCATCTAGACAAGGCCATCTCTGCCTTGTATAGTCCTCATGGCCCTCAGCTGGTATGTTAAGAATAACACTCAGTTCTTTGACATCAAAGAAAACCTCAATTCCTTTGACCATAGACATGACCCTGTCTTCCTTGACACTTGCATTCCCCAAAAACTCTATCAACTCAGCTCTTGCCAGCCTGCCTTCCATGCGAAAGACCAGGTCCTTCCAGCCTTGTACCTCCATAGTTTCCATTAGATATTGCATTCCAGGATCCTCTAAATCCTTCACCAGCTTACCCTTTAAAATTGTTCTTTTTCCAAACATGGTAACTCTGTCAGTCACCACTCCAATTTACTTCTCCTCTTCTCCACTCCAGTCTGCATCATCATCATAAACAACTTTCACTCTCTTTGGCTTGGCCCTGGTCTTCTTAACAGATCTTGTTTGTGCGACAGACATCCTAACTGATTTCTTTGAAGAAGCCTTAGCCTTTGTGGGTTTTGGTGTCTCAGCCACACCTGGAGCAGGTTGCTCCTCCTATTGGACCAGGTCCAACCCAGTCTCTTCAATCTCAATAGCCTCAACATGCTCTCCAACTTTTGCTTTTCCTTTTGCTGCCATCTTCTTCTTCCTCTCTTTTGGAGCCTTTTCTAATTTCTCTTCTTCTTCTCTCATAGTGCTACAAGTAGCTCTAATTTTTGCAACTTCAGAAATTTTCCTTTTCTTTGAACGAACTAGGTGAGTCTCCTTCTTGGGTTTCTGACTCTGTCTTCTCTTGGGGTTATAAGACTCCCCCAGTTTTCTCAACCTTTCAGCCAATGTTTCTTCCCCCGATGAACCAGGTTCATTTGTAGCTTTCTTCAGACTTGCAAGACCTGCTGCAGCTTCCTCTACTATGCTTCCCCCTAAATCGGTGACTTCTTCTCCCATAGTTTCAGGAATGGGGCCACAGATAACCAGCGTGGCACCATCCTCCCTAGATCCCCTCACATCTTCTTCTCCCTCTCTCTCAAGAATTCTTTCTTTTCTCCCACCCTTCTTTCTTCCAGGTATTTCGACATCAACAACAGACCCTACCAACACGAATCTTTTATCAGCAGAAGTAAATTCAGAATCGATTTCAAGATTACCTTTTTCAGAATTGGTTGAACCAGGTGCTTCTTCCTCATTAACTGATTTGAAGGACTCATTGGATGAATCTGACTTAGTACCTTTGTCTACTTTAATAAGGTCCTCCAAGAATTTTTCTCTAGCCCCAGAAGCAACAGATTTCCGGGCAAGAATTTTAACACGACGATTCTTGGGGGCAGGAGTAGGGTTTGGAATGGGTTTAAGAACGGGTGTATTTTAAGGGGATGATGGAATTTCTAGTGATTCGGAGCTGTAAACAGATGGATAATTGGAGACAGATTCAGAATTTCCTCCATCGTAATCACGATTAGGTGAGAAATTAGACGAAGAAGCTGGTGGAGGTGAAGTCATTTTTATGCTTTGTTAAGAGGAAAGGACGAGTTGCAAGTTTTGGGTAGTGTAATATGAGTTAAACTTGGTCTGAAGGAAGCTTTATGAAGAGAGGAGTAATGATTGCCTTTTATAACATATGGNAGTTTATGTGAATCCTTGGAATGGGTTCATTTATGGATTACTACAAAGACTTATGAATGAACCAATTATATATAGACTCCTGCTCATGTGTGACTGTAATTGAATTACTATATGGAGAAGAGTACGTACCTTGTCAGTCAGATGAATCAGCATAGATGAACCAGGTTCATCCTGTTTGAAATCTTTAAATTGCCTCAATTTACAAAGATAGATAAACATTATTAGTATACAGGGAATCATATTAATACATGGCACAAGAGTATGGCAATAAAGACATGATGATGAGCAATTATTAATCTGATTAAGTACCTAATTAAAATTTTCTAGCCAAAAATTCATTTAAATAAAAAAAATTCTTTCTCTTCAATCAGGTGATCTTAATCATCCCTAATTCCAGCATGTTTCTCTCAAAATGCTCCCTACTATGTTCTTTAGTGAATATATCAGCAACTTGATGATCAGTAGCACAAAATTCGATTGAGATCATTCCTTTTTCATAGTTATCCCTTAGGAAATGGTGTTTAACATCTATGTGCTTAGTCCTTTTGTGATGAACCGGGTTCTTCGTCATACTAATAGCACTAGTGTTATCACAAAAAATAGGAATGCATCCCATATCAATACCAAAGTCCATGAGTTGTTGCTTGATCCATAACAACTGGGCACAGCATGAGGCTGCAGCCACATATTCAGCCTCAGCAGTAGACAAGGCTACTGAATTTTGTTTCTTGGTAGCCCAAAACACAAGGTATGAATACAAAAAGTGAGCCATACCTGAAGTACTTTTCCTGTCAACCAGGAATCCTGCATAATCAGCATTAGCATATCCTACAAGGTCGAAATTACTACCTTTAGGATACCAAAGGCATAAATCAATGGTTCCTTCCAAATATCTCAAAATTATATTTACTGCAGTGAGGTGGGACTCCTTTGGATTTGCCTGAAACCTAGCACACAATCCCACGCTGAACACAATATCAAGTCTGTTGGCAGTGAGATACAACAGAGACCCAATCATCCCTCTATATAGCTTTTGATCAACAGATGAACCAGGTTCATCCACATCCAATTTTCTACCTGCGGCTATGGGAGTGTCTATTTCTTTTGAGTCTTCCATTTTAAACTTATTGAGCAATTCTTTCACATACTTTTGTTGGTGGATCATTGTTCCATTTGGGTTTTGCTTAATTTGCAAGCCTAAGAAAAAGTTTAGCTCACCCATCATACTCATCTCAAACTCACTTCCCATTAGCATAGCAAATTCCTTGCTCAATTTTTCAGAATCGCCCCAAATATGATATCATCCACATATATTTGCACAACCAGGAGATCCTTACCTTTTTCCCTTAAGAACAAGGTACTATCAATTTTGCCTCGTTTGTACCCATGTTCTAGCAGGAATTTTGATAATCATTCGTACCATGCTCTTGGTGCATGTTTAAGACCATATAGAGCCTCGTCGAGTTTGTATACGTGGTGAAGCGACTCCTTGCTTTCAAAACCTGGAGGCTGCTTGACAAATACATCTTCCTTCAGATAGCCATTAAAAGGAACTCTTAACATCCATCTGATGAAGAGTGAATTCCATGTGTGCAGCAAATGCTATAAGAAGTCTGACTGCCTCCAGTCTTGCCACAGGGGCAAAGGTCTCATCATAGTCAATTCCTTCTTCTTGACTATATCCTTGAATAACTAATCATGCCTTTTTCCTTGTAACAATTCCATCCTCATCGAGCTTGTTCCTGAAGACCCACTTGGTGCCAATTACAGATCTATCCAATGGCCTGGGTACCAAGTGCCATACTTGACTTCTTTCAAACTGATTCAGCTCTTCTTGCATGGCATTTACCCAATCAGCATCTTGTAGGGCTTNAGCCAAGTTGCATATGTTGAGTTCCCCCTATCATGATGCTTAGGGTAGTTGAACCTGGTCCATCACATGTTCCACCTTTCATGCTTGCTTCAGTGTGACCACTGCTTCTTACCAGTCCAAGCTCCTCATCTTCAGGTTCCTTACCAACCCCACTGATTCACATTTCTTTCCGTTTCCAAAGGAGACATTTCCTCCTTTGAGACTTTCACGTGAAAGGAACTATTTCATGTTCCTAGTTATATGCTTTGAGCAGCCACTATCCAAGTACCAAATCTGGCTGCCTCCTCTCACTTGTACCTACAAAAAGGAATCAAAGGTTAGTCTTAAGAACCCAAACTAGTTTGGGTCCTTTTCTATGAGAGAATGGATGAATAAAATTTTTCCTAGCCCAATTTGGCAACCAGTTTTTCCCTTTTACAAACCTCTCATTTTTTCGACTGGCCTGCTCTTTTGCAGTACACTCATATTTGTAGTGCCCAGTCTTACCACAATGAGTGCAGATTTTATTTTCAGGAAGAGTGAGATACTTGTTTTTGGGATCCCACTTGGGAAATTGACTTCCAAAGACAATCCCTCTCCTGTTACTACTATGATTCTCTTGAAGCCATATCAGGGCGTCAGACAATTTATTCCATTTACAGGTTCGATCTAATTCATGTTTGACTTTGCCAAGTTGTTCATTAAGAGTTCTTATTTGTTGGTCCATGGCATACATCTTATCTTTTAATTTTTCTATGTTTTCTTCTAACATGATATGAGAATGATCAATAACATTTTTACTTGATCCTAGCTTTAGCTTTAAGTTTTCAGATTTTAGCTCTAGAATCTCAGTTTCAAGAGGATGAACCTGATTCAACAAGTCAGTGTTTTTCTTTTCAGACTCACTGACTCTGATTTCTAGGTTTATGCATTTTGCTTTTAGCATTGCACATTCTTTAGATAGTTGATCTTTCTCTTTGGTTGTTTCCTCAGAATCATCTATGAAATCAAGTAGCAACTCAGAGAGTTTTTCCTTAGATAGGAACTTTACTTTGTTTTTAAGATGAGAGATACTTACCTCTGGTTCTTCATGTGATTCCTTGTCAGATTCTCCAATTGCCATGAGCGCCTGATCTTCAGTCTCCCCATCTTCTGATTCTTCATCTGAACTTTCCCCCCCAAGCAGCAACCATAGCCTTTGTTTTGGTTGTCATGGGTTGAACCTATTCCTTCCTCCTGTTCCTTCTCTCATATCTTCCCTTTTTCCACTCTACTTCCCACTGAGGACAGTTTTTAATGAGATGGTCAGTCTTACCACATTTATAGCATCCCTCGTTGGTTGGTCTTTCTGGAGCCTTTGCTTTGTTGTAGTTTCCTTCTCTAGAGATTCCTTTCTTCCTCATGAGAAAGTTTCTGAATTCTTTGGTGATAATGGCCATTTCATCATCTTCCAGATCTGCCCCATCAGTGATTCTTAGGGCTAGACTCCTCTCCTTCTTTGGACCATCCATCTTTATTATTTGCCTTCTCAGTTCATAGGCAGTGAGGTTTCCAATTAGATCATCCAATCTGAGGGTTGCCATATTTATAGATTCCTGGATAGCAGTGATTTTGCATTCCCAAGAAATAGGCAAGACCCTTGTTAGGATCTTTTCAACCTTGTCCTCTTCAAGAATGATTCTTTCAAGAGACTTCAGTTCATTAGTCAAGGTTGTGAACCTTGTGTATATCTCTTGAATAGTCTCTCCTTCTTTCATAGTGGTGTTTTCATACTGAGAGTATAGTAGAGTACCTCTTGACCTTTTTATCCGAGGTGTTCCTTCATGGGCTACTTGCAAGGTGTCCCAAATCTCTTTGGCAGTGGTGCAGCTTTGGATTCTGCTGTGCTCGTCTGGACCTAGTCCACACACTAGCCACTTTTTGGCCTTTGCTTTCTTCTCTCATTTCTTTAGATCCTCAGCAGTGCAATCAGCTCTTGACTTTGGTATATCTATACCTTCAGCAGTCTTCATCATGGTAGCTAGAGGACCATCAGTGACTATGTCCCAGAGTTCATAGTCTCCTCCAATTAGGTGATTCTTCATCCTATTTTTCCACCATGAGTAGTACTGGCCATTGAAGAGTGGTGGCCTTGCAGTTGATTGACCTCCCCAATTTCAAGGTGGTGCACTCATCTTGATCTTCTCCAAGGTTCTAGCCTTTCAAGGATAACCTGCTCTGATACCAATTGATGTTTTAGACTTCAATACCACACAAGAAGATAGGTTACTTTGTGTGGTACCCAATTTTCGAGTGTTGTCTCAGTAGAAGAACCTGGTTCTTCTTGGTGTTCCAACTACTACTGTTGTAGAATAATAAAAAACAGTAAAGTAAAAACACAGACATTTTTACGTGAAAAACACCTGGCTCAAAAGGTGAAAAAACCACGACCTACTCCTCAGTAGGATTTGCTCAACTCTTCACTAAAAACTCTGATCCAAACGGACTTACAAAATAAACTCTTTTGTAATCCTAACGATTAACTCTAACCCCTTTGTAGTAACTAGCCCCTAGATAATTTCTACACACCTCAAGTTAACTCTAACTTGATCAATACGTACTTATTACAATTGCTTCTATGAAAGCTGAAAGATACAATATTAAGAACTACTATTAAAATCAACTAGACTCAATAATCAATCAGATGGAACTGGTTCTTCTAGTTGAACTGTACCCTTTGCATCACACAATGATTCTTCTAGTAAAAATAACTCTGGGAATTTTTCTTTCAGACTTTGATTCACTTCAGCTTTGTGCGTGTTTAATTCTAGCATAAATACATCAAGTATTTATAGACTCAGTCGTTGAGCTTGTCTTCCAATTCTAGTTCAACTCTACCTGGGTGAACCAATTTGAACCAAACTCACTTTCCTTTCTTTTGTTACTTTCCTTGCTGAATTTGACTTTAATTAATCAGATCAGTTTTTGACCTTTTCGCATTAGGAGACAATCTCTTGGTTCATTGATATTTCATATTTAAAACATCTCCTAAGCATATACGGTTCATGTTCCAGCTAGTCAGTCCAAGATGTGTGCTCTGATGGACCTTGTTCAACTGGTCAGCCTTTTGTCAATCTTCAAAACTATGCAGTGACATGGGTCAACAGGGGTCTTGTGTTTTTTAGCCTATAGGATCATTCCATACAATACTTTGTGACTCCCTCAAGTTGGGATGTCACTCATAGTATTAACGCATGGGATGTCATCTCCTTACTACCCAATTACTATCTTTAAGTTGTTACTTAAGTGTTCTAGTAGTTTCTAGCTCGTTCCCTATGCGTGCACTACTCGTCCCTTACCTATTGCTCTGTAGGCATTAGGACCTCTATTTGGGATAGTTATAGACCAACCTATATTAAAATATTAAATCTAGGTGACAAACAATAACATATAGGACTTTCATATAAGGAACAAGTATGGGATCATATTGACCTCCGCACATAGACAACAAAAGCACACAAACTTTATTACTTTGGAATCCTATAAACAGGATATCTATGTGGGAAAACAGAATGCAGAGACAGTATATTAAGGTGAGCATTAAGACCTATTTGTTTGCCTAGTAATTTTATTCAGCATGAATCTGGGCACTTCAGGTAGTAATATGTCACAATTATAAACCCAGAATCATTTTTAAGTCCTACAAATATATTGCCTAAGTGATTGACAGTAGCGAATGAATTCAGAGTCGACCAACAGGATCCTATAGGCATGATTTCTACGAGCTTATTAATTACAGGCCTATAGACGAGATTTCTAAGTGTAGCACTGATTCTAACTCATAAGGACAGTTTTTTATTCCTTTTAAATCCTATAGGCGTGCTTTCTAATTCTAAAGCTGATCTAAACTCTATAGGTAGGATTTCTAAGTTTGAAACTGATTTCACCCTATAGGCATGATATCTATTAGCTTTAAATCCTATAGGCATGATTTCTAGGTTTGAGACTAATTTCACCCTATAGGCAGGATATCTATTAGCTTTAAATCCTATAGGAATGATTTCTAGGTTTGAGACTGCTTTCACCTATAGGAATGATATCTATTAACCGCGTGTGGGCAGACATTAAGCAGATTGCCAGGAAAGATCATTATTTCAAACAAATAGGATCCTATAGACATGGTCACTAATGCACATTGGGTTAAAAATATGTGTAAGAACCTATGAATAGGATTTCTAATGCAAAATTAACGGAAAAGCCTATAAACAGGATCTCTAGTATGCACATGTAAAAATAAAGAATCAAACAATCGGGAAAATCCTATAGGCAGGATCTCTAAACAAGTATGACACTAACATGATTCAATCAACATAATTAAACCTATAGGCAGGATTTCTACCCGACTTTAACAAAGATATAGGAACCCCCCAGCTTTTACTAATAAACCCCAAATTTGTTATTACAGATATTATTACAGCCCAGAATATTGATGAATTATAAAATAGTAGCAATTACACTATAGGGAGCCTTCATAGGCCCAATCTAAGCCTGGGAACCAGGTCTTCAATCATAACAACTCTGGAGCATAGTAGTGATCCATCCATGGCACATAAAATTAGGTTTCCAATGTGTCAAAGTTTCCAAGGGCCTCAGGGACCCCAGGAAATGCTCACACCAGAACCACATTCAAAAAATAAATCACAAAAATATTGGAAGACCAGCTCCAATGCGTCAGAGTTCGGAGGAGTCTCAAGGACCCTAGGCAGTGCTCACACTGGGGGTGGTGAGAACCTAAATGAATAAGAGTATGAGTTTGAAAACCAGTGCATAAAGGGTAAAGAGGGCAGGTTTTAAAATATTTTAATTTTCAGAAGCAAGCAAATTCAGAATACATAGTTGCAGATAGAATTGCACCAAGAAACAAACAGAGTTCATGTTCAGTACATAGTTCAAACAAATTGGCATTTGATTAGGCTAAATATTAAAGCAATCATGGCTTAAACACAGAGACAGAAACAGACTAAACCTATAAATTAAACCACAAACATATTTGGTTACATGCTAACAGTATCTGGCAAGTTCAGAACAAAAAACAGACTGAACTAATCTAGGAAAAGGGGTCACCTTATTTGAAGTAACTTAGTTTATCATTATTACTAAGTGGGATTATGTAGTCACATAGAAAGCAGAATCTGAGGATTGAAACAGACTAATCGAATAAAGCATAGAGAACAGAATACTAAGAGTTAAGGCATACCAGTTAAGAAGAAAGCAGGTAAGAATGCAATAGTAGTCAAATTCCAGAGAATTTGGCCTTGGCTTTCAGCCGTCCAACTAATAGCCTAGAAATCATAATAAGAGAATAAAGAGAGAGCTTAAGTTTTTGTGAGAAGAGAGAGTTCGAGAGTTGTAGAGTAGTCCTAAAGGGAGTGAGGAAGGGTGTTTAAATATAACTTAATGAAGTAAACAAATAAGTTAATGAACCAGTCATACACACATAAGGTATGAAAATAACTTAACAATCAATTAAGGTCGGCATGAATCAATTAACAAGACAAAGTCCAGTTAAGTCAGGCTAGTACCACTCAATTTAAGGAAAACCTTATATGGAATCAATAGTAGTGAAGTACTAGGTTAAATAAGGTAATGAATAATTCCAAATCAATTAGAAGCCGAGTTCAATAATCATAACATAAAATCAGGCCAGTAATGTTAAGTTAAGGGAAGTATCACAAATTATTAATCACATACTGGAATAAGGTAAGAACAAGTAAAGTCTAATAAGGAAACACCAGCACTAAAGGAACGACTAATTTCAAACCCTAATTTAGATAAGCAATTAATCCCAGGGTTAAAACAAATAGGCAGAAATAGTAAAAGAACAATTAAATAATCGGAACCCTAAGAAAATAGGCAGAAATACAAAGACATAAAATAAGTAAAATCAGTCAAAATAAATAAGGAAACCCTAACAGATACCCAGAGACAAAACCATTTAAAGGTTAAAAATATTTTTGCAAAAAATCTATTGAAATCAAAACCCTAGTTTTGAGGGTGAATAAAATCGGTCATAAAATAATAATGGAAAAGGACTAGAAAATATAGACACAGAAATACTGAATTTTTTTTTTAAAAAAAAAGAGAGAAATACCAGAACGAACATAAAATCTTTTCAGATCTGAAAAGATCTAAATAATTTCGACCAAAAAATAGCTAGATTCATAAAAATAAACAGAAGTTGAACCAAATTTGGTTTGAACCGGAGATTTGAAACCCTAAGATACGAAAATATTCGTACTCACAAGTATCAGGATGAACATAGACGAAATAGCAAAGATATGATAGAATTTGAACCAGATCGGGTTTGAGTCTCTTGAGATTCACTTGCCATTTGAGTCAAATGAATCAAGTAGCATTAAGATCAGGTAGCCAATAGAGAAACAAAGCATAATAAGGCATGAAATCAAGGGAAGATCCCATGAATCAAGAGGAAAAGTGTTACGGCGGCTAGGGTTTAATGGGGTGAGAGAGGTGAGGAGAGGAGAATATCCAAAGATGGCGGGCTGGGGCGAATGAATTAGGGTTTAGGGGCTTTGGTATATTAAAAAGGGACGGTGGATTTAGGGTTGTTGATCTTCTGAGATCAACGGCCAGGATTAGATTTAAGTGGGATGGGTTTAATTGGACGGGTATGGATATGGGTAGTTGGGTTAGTGTATTGGGTATTGGGTTATTGGGCTGTATAGATATTGGGCTTGGGTAGGTCCGAAGAATCAATTAAAAAGGGCTATGTTTTAAATATCCATTCAAATTAATAAAATAATTAATAAAATGATAAAAATTCTATTTGTATATGTATGATTTAAAATAATTTCTTAATATTATAAAAATATAAAAAGTCATTTTTCGTGTAAATAATGTAATTATGCATATATGGGCTATTATTGCAAAGTTATTGCAATTATAGCCTAAAGGTACAAATATAATTATGCATAAAATGATTAAAGCTCAATATAAATATAAATGATAAAAATTAAATAATAAATCATTATAAAATAATTTGTGATTCAATTAGTAATTATTTAGATAATAAAATGCTGGAATAATTTATTAAAAATCCTCTAAAAATTACAGACAATTATGGAAAAATATTGGTTGATGCTCATGCACTATTTTGAAATTATATATGTATTTGTAAAATATATATGGGAAAAATTAGGTATCAACAGTCATGTTATCTATTATTAAACAGTATTTTAGCAGGAATTTATACACATTGCCCGTAAACAGTTAAACCAGATATTGGTCCTATAGGCATGATTGCTAACACATATTTATTTGACAAGTTGATGTACCTAAAGGAAGGATTTCTAACAAGTCATCATATTCATCCTATAGGAAGGATTTCTAACAAATTATAATTTTAACCCTATAGGCAGGATTTCTAATATGTAAGCACAATATAGAACTTGCACGATTAACAAAATGAGCAGAATCATCGGTACAAATGAAACCCTATAGGTAGGATTTCTACCCGTTTTAACAATAGAAAATAAGAAACCCTCCCGATTTTACTAAATACCCCAGAATTTATTTATTACAAAATTATTACAGACCAGGTAAACAAATGAATTACATAATAGTAATGAACTAAACTATAGAGAGCCTTTTACAGGCCCAAATACACCTGGGCAGCCCAGGCTTTCAAACCATATCAGCTCCAAGGCTCATTTCACAGGTACAGAACAGTCAATGGTGAGTGATTCACCCATAACACACATAAAACCAAGGTTTCTAGTGTGTCAAAGTTCCCAAGAGTTTCAAGGACTCAAGGCAATGCTCACACTAGAGAACCAAATACTCAGAAGTTTAGGAACCCAAACCCCAGTATGTCAGAGTTCAGAAGAGTCTCATATGGACCCCGATCAGTGTTCACGCTGGGGAGGTTGAGGATAGAACCTAAAGGACCTAAGAGTAGGAGTTTTAAAAAAATAGCAGAATATAAAAGGAGGCAGGGACAGATTTAAAACAGATTCGATTTTCAGAAGAAAGCCATCATAATAGAGTTTAAGGCACAGAATATGTAGACAGGATTGCACTAAGCAAAAAAGCAAGGTTTGCAAAGTTGTTTATGCAAAGCACACAGTTTTTAATAAGTCAAAGTCTGAAAAGTCTAGTTAAGCTAAGTGTACATGTTGGCATTTAGTGCAGCCTTGTTTAATCACAGAAACATTTAGACAATGTATTAAGGCAAGTAGTCAGATAATCACATGAAGCCAAAGGGATGCAAGAAACATTAGAAAATAAGTTGTGAGAGCACATTAATGACAGGGAAAAGTTAAATAACAATACAAATCTGTAATGTTTCAGGATTGATTAACTAATTAGCATACCAGTAGTATCCTAAAGATGTTAAGTTCAGGTCAGGTTCAGAACTAGAAAAACAACCTACATGAAACAAGTTAAAGGAAATTAAGTTAACCTCTAAGAGGATTCATATTATTCAAAAATAACCAATCTCAGAACTAACAGTATCAATTATAGGACTAAATGAACTCATAGAAACATAAAAGTGGTAGAATCATGCTCAGAATACTTTAAACATGTTGGATCGAATACACAGGTTATGGAAACATAGAGGATAAAATGACAAGGGATACTCACTCACCAGTTAGGCAGGAAATCAAGAAAATACACCACAATAGTCAAGTCCAGAATTAATTGGCCTTGGCTTTTAGCCGGCTAAGACCAGAAGCAAACGAGCAAAGAGAATCAGAATTAAACCCTTAAGTTTTTAGTGAGGGTATTGATAGTTCCAGTCTGTCTAAAGGGGAAAGGGCAAGGGGTTTAAATAGAGAATTAATTAATCCAAACTATCAGTAAAGAAGAAAAATTTTGAAACCCTAGTTTTTTTAGGTAAACCCTACAAAATCGGCAGAAAATAAAGACAATCAACTACATATGATGAACATAGACAGGAAATTATTCAAAAAAAACACATAATCGAACCAGATCTGGTCCTAATGAAAAGGGTCTTAAACCCTAATTTAGGGTAAGTAAAAGAAATTGACAAAAATAGGCAGATTTATGCATAATAGGACGAATATAGACGGGATAGTACTTAAAATTAAAGCTTGAACCAGTTTTGATTCGAACCAAAAGAGGATCTGAAAACCCTAACCTTAGGGTTAAGTACGAATCAGCAAGAGATACGGAAAATAATCGCACTTACAAAGAGCAAGTGATGAACATAGATGGAATAAACAGTAAGTTATGGATTTGAACCAATTTTGGTTCGATTCTTACAAGATTTTCTTGACATATTAGGAAAACAATTATGTAACACCATAAATGGGTAACCAGTAGAGAGGAGGGGTCAATAAGGTAAGGGGATCATTGTTTGATTCTATTTTTGGGTTGCAATTGGAGGGGTGATGGGTGATGGCGCTAGGGTTTACAGAGGAGAGGAGAAGGTTCGAGAGATTTCAAGGACGGCGGGGCTGGGATAATGGTCTCTAGGGTTTGGGGATAAGTACGTTAATTAGAAGGAGGGAGTGATATGGGTCGTTGATCTCAGAGATCAACGATTGTGATATAAAAGGGGTTGGGTCGGTTCCGGACTGGGTTAGGGGGTTATGGATTAGATTAAGTATTGGGCCAAGGATTTGGATAGGTGTTTTAGGTAAAGGGCTAAGGGGCTAGTAGTTCAGGTCCGCAATTGGTGAATTTAGGGACTATTAGTTAAGTACCCAATTTAATTAATAAAATAATTTGTAAAAAATGATAAATAAAATAGTGAAAATATTATTTGTGAATAAAAATAATTAATAAAAATTATTTATTACTATAAACGCATAAAAAATTTATTTTTTGCATAAATAAAATGATCATAAGTATATAAGGGCTATTATTGTAAAATATACTATTTTAGCCTAAATATGCAAATATAATTATAATAAATACATCAAAAATATTTAAAGCTTAATATGGATATAAATGATGAGGTTAGATGATAAAATCATCATAAAAATTATTTGTGATGTAATTAATAATTATTTATAATAAAAATATGGGAATAAGTTGATTTAAAAATCTTTACAAATTATGAAAAAATTAGGAAAACTACTTGATGGTGCTCATGCACTATTTTGAAAGTATATATGTATATTTGAAATATATGAGGAAAAAATTGGGTATCAACAGGTGTATATTTCTTATGTTCTACATGTTGTGTAAGCTACGCACGTATGAGGTGACGAGTGTCCATGCGTATGCTAGAATTTTTTATTATGTACTGGTAGACTTAGACTCACGCCATGCTTTAATTGTACTATTTGAGTTATTCTTGCATGTTTAAATGCTTTAATATACATTTAGCCTGAGACTAAACTCGCGTAGAGTATCGGACTAGTTAGATATTTGACGAGTTACTTGATTAGCCATGGAAATTCTACCTTCCTTTACGGACTTCTTCCGCATTGTGCATATTCGTCCGAAAAGTTTTCTTGAATTTATAACTCACACCTATATTCATGAGTGGGGTGAATGACCCATAAAAGTTTCATATTCTAATAGAATCGGGTCATTCGCTTTGCCTCGGCAGAGTAACATATTCTTAAGAGATCGAGTCATTCGCCTGGACAGGATTATGTATCACACTCTTATGAAATCAGGTTGTTCGCCTCAACAGTTCTATGAAATACTCTTGTGAGATCGGGACGTTCGCCTCTGTAGTTCTATGAAACACTCTTGTAGGATCCGACCTTTCACCTCAGCAGAGTCGTGCGAAATACTTGATAAGGAGTCTGCGTACTCATGAGTTTCCTGACTTGAGATGTGACCGTCGGTTTGGTATTGGCCATTATGTATTGCATTTGAGGAGGTATCCGATAATTGAAGATTTTGTGTTCACTGTTCAGCTGTAGACCGTACTATTTGCCTAAATTTGTTCTCATTATTTATTTGTCATGTTTCATACTTGTCTATTTTATTATATTTGATTTACTGGACCACTAGTAATTGTCAAGGTCGACCTCTCGTCACTACCTCTTCGGGGTTAGACTAAATATTTACTGAGTACGCGTTGATTTATGTACTCATGTTGCACTGCTGTACTAAATGTGTAGGATCTGACAGGTTCATTTGATGGTCATTTGGGCGCGTTGGCGCAGCTGCTGAGGGGACGTTATGGTAAGCTGCATTCCATGCTATGATTCACAGCACACAGAGTCTCTATCATAATTATTTACTTTATCATGTCTATCTTGTATTTCAGACACATGTTGTATTGTTATTGTACTTCCTAGTAGATGTTCGTGTACTCATGACACCTGATTTTGGGATGTTCTAGAATTTGTTTATGATTTTGCTTACCATTGACACACTTTTACTTTATATTTCATTTAAATTGTATGTATCTACGATTTTTAATGCATTGATTTTCCTATCTAATACTAAGATTTATGATTTCAAAAATAATAAAATAAATAATTAAGTTGGTAGTTCACCGTTGGCTTGCCTAACGGCGATATTGAGTTCCATCACAACTTATAGTTAGTTTTGGATCGTGACATTGAATTCGGTCGGTTTTGACCGAATTTCTAGTAGTGTATTTATTTAAAGCAACTCTTTTTGGCAGAGGTTAATTTTCGTTCAAACTATCATTATCTTAAATTTGTAATTTTGTATTCCCCTTGTAGTTAAGCCAGTAATACCGAGTAACATAGTTCAATAAATCTGTCTAAATTGCATCACTGGTAGACAACAATATCTATGTTCACATGAATAATATCCGATATAATTTGAACAATAATAGAAACAAATCGATTAGGTAGGAAACCCCATTTCCGAACAATAATCCAACTGTCATATCGGAAAGACAGATGTAATTATGTGAATATTTTAGTACTAACAGGCTATCACGTTAACCAAACTAATAATTCACAAAATTACATTGTTTTTAATTAATTAAGCTCTATTATAGTAAGAAGTAATTAGTGAGCCTTTCAATTAATCGATCTCCTATAAAGCCTCTTTGAGCCTTGGGAAACAATATATGATATTTTTATTGTCTAGAAAAGAAAGATGGCTAATTCCAATGTAAGTATGAAGAACAAGATTCGAGGTCTATTTGAATCCCTTATTTCATGTGGAAAACCTGCTAAAGGTATGATTTGAGAACTATATTATATCTTGACTAGAAATTTTTCATTCCCTTTCATAATTTTCATTAATTTTAGAAAATTCATGTTATTTTGAAAGGTTTACTTATGACAATGTATTGTTTACACTATTCATACAATTTAATCTATCATAACAAGTTATTTATTTTATTTTCATATTCTCTCTATATATTTCAAATGTCGTGATTTTTAAAAATAATTATCTCAAATTTTTTTGTCATTTTAAAAGTTCAAGACAAAATAAATTATGTTTTTTCCATTAGTCCCTTTATAGTAATTGTTGTTGAAAAAGGAGATAGCACATAAAAATAAAAAAACATGACAGATAATTTGAGACAAATGAAGTAGCTTATATGATCTTATATATAGGTCAACTTCACTTGACAGCGTAAAATAAAAACAATCATTTTTAGTAACACGAAAATTCATTATGAATATTATTGGGAAATGATTTTGGTACTACAGAAAAACAACAGGAACTAGTGTCGGACGAATCCCATTACTAAATAGCATATTTTCGTCATTAAACTTCTGTCAGCTACGAATGGTTTACCGACAGACTAGCGATGGATTTTATAGCTAATTTTGGTTTTATAACCAGGAAATGGCCCAGGACAAGAGCTACCAATGGCAGAACCAGAAAATATACAAGGGAAAGTAGTAATAGGGGAAGCAGAAGAAAATGCAAAAGGGCCAGAGTTAGCAGAAAAAGATAAAGAAGAAGCAGAAAATGAAAACAGACCATCACCAGTGGCAGAACCTTCAATTCAACCAACACCTTCAAGTTAAACCAATAGGTCCTATTCCTAGGACTGGTTGAATTCATGATACAATACTTGGTGCTTGTATTCCAATATTATTGTTGTTAATTTGATTAAACTTTTAAGGTGGTGTTTAAGTGGTTGACAAATTTTATTATTGTAAAAAACTTTGTATTTAGTCATCCTTCTCCTTTCTTATATTAGTTGCCGTTTACCAATCTAATGATGCGAATGAGTTTGTTGATTTTAAATTTCTTTCATAAGTTGTCAACAAAAGAAACTATAGTAACTTTGTGTGCTTCAGCAATCAGCTTGGTCGCTGGTGAGTGAAATTTAGTTTTTAATTTCTGTCACAACCCAAAATACGCATGTCGTGATGGCGCCTATCTCAATACTAGACAAACCGACAACCTCAATAAGCCACAATTTCTTTTAAGTTTGAAAACGCAATATTTTAATTTAATAGAAAAAACCCCACACATACTAATATAAATACACTTCCAAAATCCGGTGTCACTGAGTAAATGAGCATTTAAATGACGGGAAGCAATGTCATTCGCCAGTTGGCTAGTTTGAACCGGGAGAGGCTCGGTTGTTGGGTACCGATTTGGTACAGGATGCCTTGGATAAGGTCAAGATTATTCGGTATCGACTTCGCACAGCTCAGTCTAGGGAAAAGAGTTATGCCGACTGTAAAGTTTGTGATGTTTCATTCATGGTTGGAGAAAGAGTGTTGCTCCGGGTTTCACCTATGAAGGGTGTATTGAGGCTCGGGAAGAAGGGCAAGTTGAGCCCTAGGTATTTGGACCCTTTGAAATTCTTGAAAGGGTGGGTGAAGTAGTCTACATGCTTGCACTACCACCTAGTTTATCAGCAGTTTACCCGTTGTTCCATGTGTCTATACTCCGGAAATATCATGGTGATCCGTCCCATGTGTTAGATTTCAGCTCAGTCCAATTGGACAAGGATTTGACTTATGAGGAGGAGCCAGTAGCTACTCTAGCCCGGCAGGTCCGAAAGTTGAGGTCTAAGAGTTATCCATCAGTTCGAGTGCAATAGAGAGGTCAGCCGGTTGAAGCATCTAACTGGGAGTCTGAGTCAGACTTTTCTAATTTCGTTCGAGGACGAACGTTTGTTTTAGAGGTGAAGAATGTGATGATCATCTTTTAATTTAATATTCATTTCTGTATTTTGAGACCTCAAATAGCACCATACATCTTTTCTCGACTTGCGTGTTTAGTCCGTATAATTTTTCGGGAAGCTTGTATGGGAAAAATTGATAAAAATGTGAATTTGTTATTTAAAAGTCACTTAAGTTGACTTCGGTCAATATTTTGAGCAAACGAACTCGGATCAGTATTTTGACGGTCTGATGGGTCTGTATCGTGATTTGGGACTTGGGCGTATGCTCGGAATTTAATTTGGAGGTCCCTAGCTTAAGTTATAGCCAATTATTGAAAATTAGAAGTTTGAAAGCTTAAAGAGTTTCCAAGTTTGACTGATGCTTGACTTTGTTGATACCGGGTCCGTATTTTAGTTTCGAAACTCGGTATAGGTCCATTATAATATTTATGAATTGTCTGCTAAATTTGGTGCCAAATGGAAGTGATTTGACGTGATTCGGGCGTCCGGTCGTTAAAATAGAAATTCTTAAGTTCATTGAAAATTTCATTTGGTTTGATGTCTGATTCATAGTTCTAGGTGTTATTTTAGTATTTTGATCGCGCGACCGAGTTCGTACGAGAGTTTTGGACTTGTGTGCATGTATGGTTTGGATCCCCGAGGGCGAGAGTTTCGGATAGCCTACAAATCTTTTGAACTTCGGAAAAATCTGGTTTTTGAGCTTCAGCTGTCATCTGGTGCATTGTGTTTCGCGATCGTAAAGTCATTCCCACGATCGCGAAGAGATAATTGTGAGTTGTGATTTTTACTCTTCGCGTTCGCGAAGAGAGGCATGCGATCGCGGAAAGTTGGCTCCTAGTTCATCACAAACGCGTATAGTTTATCGCGTCTGTGAAGATGAAATGAGGCAGAAGCTGGGGCATTCAAATTTGTGCTTCGCGATCGCATGAAGCAGTCCGCGATTGCGAAGGTCTGAAGGGTTATGCTTCCCGTTCGCGTATGGGATGTCGCATTCACGTAGTGCAAATTGGTAGCCTATGAAATTTGTGCTTCGCGATCGCGAAGCCATTCCTGCGATCGCGATGAATAAATCCCTTGACAGCATAACTTAAGTTCTGAAAATGGGATTTTGTCCCATTTTTCATTTTATCTGCGATTTAAAGCTCAGTTTGAGCGATTTTCAGAGGAATTTTCACAAATTCAAACTGGGTAAGTGTTCTTTATCCTATATTGATTAAATTTCATAATTCCATACTCATTTACATCATGAATTTGTGTAATTAATTGAAAACAAAAATCATATTTTTATAAAATCTAACAAAAATGAAAAATGAAGATTTGATAGGCATCTGATGTCGGAATTTGACAATTTTAGTATGGTTGAACTCGTATCGGAATGGATGTTTGGATTTTATTATTTTTCGCCGGGTTCCAAAAAGTGGGTCCCATGTTGACCTTTGGTTGACTTTTCAAAAAATGACTTGAGTCTCTTTTGAATTGTGAATAATTTCTAAAGCTCAAATTAAGTTGTTGGTAAATAAATTTCTAGGTTTGGTTGGTTTGGAGAATAATTCAAAAGGAAAAGTTGTGGTCGAGTGATCACTTGAATTGCGAAGCAAAGTAAGTGTCGTGGTTAACGTTTATTTGAGAGAATAGAACCCATGAACTATATGTTATGTGAATTTTATGAATAACGACGTATAAACAAGGTGACTAGTGTCTATACGTCGTCAAATTGCATGTTTCCATATTTTTACGTATTTATTAATAACCTTATTTCATAAATTAATTGTTATATTAACTGAATCTACTATTTTTATTGCCAGTTATCATGCCTTAATTGCTACCTGCTTATGTGATTTTTGTGCTACTGTGAGCATGTGATTTTTTACTCGTCATACCGTCCTATAAAAATCACAATAAATCAATTAAT
>ML417747.1:0-67328 GCA_005239525.1 Nicotiana knightiana
CTTGTATTTAGTTTGATATCAAACCATATCTTTACAGAATATCCGCTTGAATCAATATTTGTAGCTTCACTAATTTTTTTCAGGAAAAAATTGAATGATACTTGTTTATTAATAACAAGCTTTGTATCATGATCCAAGTATTTGAAGTCAGTAGTCTACCTCCCATTGAAATTAAGTACAACGCAAACTGAACTCATCCTAGAGAAGCATGTTTAGTGTCAGGTATTAGCATAAGAATTTAATTATGAAAAAAAATTGAAGTTTGAGAAAATGAACAATAGAACAAAGCTCATGAAAAAGCTGATTAATGTAGGACAAAAGTTAAGCACAAAAGATATTTAACTTGAACATGCACGAGAAAATTACATAGCACAGGAGAAAAAACTTCAGCACATTCAGTGCTGAAGTATTAGAAAATGAACTAAAAAATTTCACCATATTTGTGCTGAGGTTTTTCATGACAAATCTATTGTATCAAGGAGAAAAACTTCAGCACATTCAGTGCTGAAGTATTAGAAAATGAACTAAAAAACTTCAGCATCTTGTGCTGAAGTTTTTCATAAAGCTCATTAGAAAATTATTGTATCCAGGAGAAAAACTTCAGCAAAGTTTTTGAAAAAACTCATCAAAAAACTTTAGAACACAGTACATAACTGAAGCATATTATTAGTGCTGAAGTTTAGCCAAAAAAAGAAATTGTTTAGCAAATAAAGCAAAATATTTACCAAAACTTTAGCAAAAAATCTCAGGTATCATGAACATCAGTCAGATTCGAAAACTTACAAATTGAATTTTTGTTTGGGAGAGGAGATCTGAGAAGAGACGGAGGATCGGTGAAGTATTTTGTGCGTGATTCAAATATGAGAAGAGACGGATGTGATTCAAATATGAGAAGAGACGGAGGTACGTGATTTTTATATGTTATGTCAGGGGTAGAATGGTCATATTAGTGCAGATTTTTTGTCAGCTGGCTACCAAATCAATAATTTTTAAAAATATGGTATAGGTTAAAAGGTGGGTGCTATGTAGGGAATGGCTGCAAATCGCCCTAAAATTATTATTTATCAGGATTCAATTAATTTTTTGCTAATATTTGTTAGGGCTCAATTAAATAAATCGATCCTTGTAATATTCATTTAATCACGGGCAAAGAATGATATTGGGGATCACAATTTATAATTTGTTTATTTTAATATTTTACTTAAAATTAAATAATAAATTATAATTTGTTTAAGTTGCTCCAATTAATGTAAAAAAATCTACGTCCTATAATACTCATTTTTAACATTCTATCAAACATAAACATCAAACTGAAAATTTGATTTTAATGATATAATTTTCTCAACGTATTTGAATATTTTACAAGACAATACATTAAAGCTACATGTGTCATCTATAATAACAAATTTTTCTAGAATAAGAAGCTTACCAATCTATCTGCAAACTATTCTTGAATATATCCAAATTGGTTTTGCAAGAGTTTCAACAGTGGAAACAATCAGCTACTTGATGAAAGTTAACACGAACAACATCATTTTTTACAATACGATAAAAGATTGAGAAAAAAATTACTATGATTTTACTTCATGTCTTGTATACAACAAAATCAAGAGAAATTTTTTAGTACAGTAAATAAAGAGAACTTCCAAAGGGATTTGCATCCCTTAAAGAGGCAATTACTACTTCAAACAAAGAGAACTAAAGGCACTAAATAAATATTAACATATATAAATAGTAATAAAAATATAGTAGTTTAAATTATATTTTATTACGATTCGTTTAAAATGATGTTAACTGATGATAAAATATTAAACATTTCTATCTAAAGTATTTTAGGGATTTAAATTTTTTCCTTAATTAAGGAGATAAGAGAAATGTTTTTATTTTTCTATAGATTTATCATATGTTAATTTTCATAATGAAAAAAATAAAAATTATAACAAATAAAATTTAGGATAATTTATTGATAGTTGAAAACTTATTAGGGAAATTTGAGTTCAAACCATGTAGATTAAATTTTCACATCAATTAATCATATAAGAGATAGCCTCCTAATACAGTATGAACAAATTTCATCACTTAAATTAACGTTTGAGATTTAATAACTCAACTTTTTGAAAATTGCTTTTGAAAATGAAATTTTCTAGTTTGAAATCGCCTTCAAATAGTGTATCTAGATGATAACCTTTTTATTTTAATTTTTAAATTGCTTTAAAACACTGGGCAAAAATCTTGTAGATATTTACCAATATTTCTTTTTGTTGCTCTATTATTTAAAAATTAAATTCACTTTCTCTTCTGAAAATTCTAGTTGGCTAAACCAAAATTAATAATTTTACCAAATGAGAAAAGGAACGTTCCAAATGAGTATTTGCATGCAGTACTCTCTGCAAAAGTAATTTAATGAACAAAACATCTAAAGGAGTTTTGTGGTTATGGGAATGTGGGATCCACGTGTATCAATAATTTATATTTAAGAATTGCAAACAATGTAAGAGTTTTTCTGAAATGACATATATGCCCTTGGTCGACCATCTTTCCTTTTCAATATAATAGATATAAATATATAATTTAACTTTATTTTGTAAATGAGCAATTGTGAGTCAGCTTTGGGAGCGCCTATATACGACAACATAATAATCTCAAATACCGTCAGATCTCTCTGCATCCTTATACAACAATACTTTACTATAAAAGTCAAACTTTTTCGAAATTAATTTTTATGTTTTGACACATGTATATCATTTCAAAAAAAGAATATATTATACTTAAAGTTATATTAAAATTAATCCAGCTAGGTTAGTCAACCATAAACGTCAAAAATCTAGTATATTTGACTATGTTATATTTAATTAAGAAACTGCACCCAAAAGTTGCTCTTTCATAATGGGTAATTATATTTAATTAAGAAGCTGCACCCAAATGTTATGTGAACTCCCAACAGACATCTCTTAGTTTTCACTGAGCCAGCAAAGAGCATGACTCGATTTGATGCGTTTTTAATCAAGTTTGGGAAGGTAACTTTATATAATTAATTATTTGTTTCCTAAAATCACAATACTCTGTGATTGCATAAAAACTCAAAAAGGACAAATACCCAAAAGTAGATAATTTTTTCTAATGCTTAATGAAACTTGATATTAAGATGTTATAGGTAATGTGACACCAGTAATTTAGCATTGTTCAACAAGGATAAATGAGCTGATGGTCTCCCGGAAACAATCTCTCCTTCCCTTCGGATAGGAGTAAAGTCTGTATACACTCTACGTTTGTCACGATCCAAATTCCCAATCTTAGAGATCGTGATGACGCCTAACATCACACTCGCTAAGCAAGCAAACGTTAGAGTTTGATTAACTACTTTCCTTTGATTATTTATTTAGACATAATAAAATAATTTTAAGTAAACTTAATCTAATGATTTTCAATGAATAACTACAAATATAAAATGATAAACAACTAAATAAACTGAACCACGAACTAATTATATAAATAACTCTAAGACTACCCCAGGGTCTGGTGTCACAATTCACGAACTACTAAAGAATACTACAAATAATGGGCTGAAAGAAATAGTATATTGTTTTGCGAAAATATAAAATAGTCTCTACGAACTAGGAGAAGACTCTCGGGATCTGCGAACGCCGGCAGATATACGTGTCTCCGGATAATGAATAGCGGCTACTAAAAATCACTACTGTTGGCCGCTACCTGGATATGCACAAAAGAGTGCAGAGTGTAGTATCAGTACAACCAACTCCATGTACTGAGTAAGTGCCGAGCCTAACCCCGACGAAGTAGTGACGAGGCTAAGGCGGGACAATTATAACTTAACATGCGACAATATATGTATAAAATAAAGTAATAAAATAATTCTACGCAGACAAGAAAATATAACTGCAACAATGAATAAATAAAATAACCCAGTCACCTATTCCAGGCCTCGGCTGTCACCAAAATTTCACACAACTTTCCAAGTTTCCAAACTTTAATTTAAAATAACCAAATGTGCAAGATATGAAAAAACAGTAGGATAAAACAATAAACTTCCAAATCTTTGTAATAAAGATCAGTAAAGCATAATTATCCTCCCTTATCAATGTCATATATTTATATTTTTTCTGTCCACCCTTATCACAGTCATATATATATATATATATTTCCACACACATGTAAGTGGACCATTTGGTGGTGCATAGATACTCGTTACCTCACCTATACACCACACACATGCATTTTCACATACCAATTAAGTTGGAAATTCCTATTCCCTCAAGTCAAGGTTAAACCAAGTACTTACCTCAATTCCGCAGGCCCCTCACTGTTCAATTATAGCTTTTCCTCTTGAATTCACCTCCAATACACTCGAATCTAACCATAATTAACTTAATATCATTAATTAATGCTAAAGGAACTAACTTTACTGAAAATTATAATTTTTCCTAAGTTTTCTCAAAATAAGTTAAAACCCGACCCCGGGCCTGCTTGGTCTAAACTCGGGGTTCAGACCAAATTACGTTTACCCATCCACCCACGAGCCCGAATATACAATTTGTTTCGAAATACAACCTCAATTCGAAGTAAAGATTCGATTTTTACAAAATTCCCTAATTCTACCCCAACCCTCAATTTTTACCATGAAAATTCTTACTTTTTTATTTAAATGTGATGAAAAATATTGGGTAATTCAAAGAGTAAAGTTTAGAATTGATTACCAACAACTTGAGATGAACTTTGGTGAAGAAATTCGTCCTTAGGCTTGTGGGGTTCGAAAATTATGAAAAAAAGGGGTTATGTTCGTGTTTAAAAGGGTAATTATATAGCTGGGCAAGCCTTCTATGCGTTCACGTGGGCCTGCCCGCGTTCGCATAGGGTCAGGACTTATTGGCCTTGGCGATCGCGTAGGGGGGGCTGCGTACGCATAGGGTACTTGGGCTCCCCTCCCCCAGGCCCAATTTAACCAGTGCGTTCGCATAGGTAAGCTAGGCGTTCGCATAGCACAATTGGTGAACCCCCAGAATTTACGCTATGCGATCGCGGTAGTTACTATGCGATCGCATAGCACAAAAGATCACTGTGCACCAGAACATAATTTTACAACAACATTTTACATGTTTAAACATCCCGTGGCCTATCCTAAACTCACCCGAGCCCTTAGGGCTCTAAGCCAAATATGCACGCAAGTCTAAAAATATCATACGGACTTGCTCGTTCGATCAAATCATGAAAATAACTTGTAGAACTATGAACTAAACCTTAAAACTCATCATTTTCTCAAGAACACTTAAAGTTCATTATTTCTCAACCATACGTTCAAATCACGTCAAATAAACTCCGATTTTCACCAAATTTAACAGTTAGCATTTAAATACTATAGCAAATTTGTACTGGGCTCCGGAACCAAAATACAGGCCCGATACCAATGATTTCAAACATTAATTCTTTTCTTTATTTCATTAATAATTCACCAAAACAATTTCTTTCAAAAATTGATTTCTAAGGCTTGGGACCTCGGAATTCATTTCCGGGCATACGCCTAAGTCCCATATTTTACTACGGACCTCCCGGTATCGTCGGAACACAGATCTGGGTTCATTTACTAAAAATATTGACCAAAGTCAACTATAATCAAATTTTAACTCTAGAAATTACTATTTCCCATATTTTCACATAAAAGCTTTCTGGTTTCACGCCCGGACTGTGCACGCAAATAGATATACTTAAAATTAATCCTTTTATGGTTAATAAGCCTAGAACAGAGTCAAATTTCACTTGGGTCATCAAAATCTCCACCTCTAAAACAAACGTCCGTCCTCGAACGGACATAGAAAATTACCTGAATTGGCGAACAAGTGTGGATATTTACTCTGCATATCCGACTCGGACTCCCAAGTAGTTGCCTCAACAGGTTACCTTTCCACTGCACCCGAACTGAAGGATAACTCTTAGACCTTAGCTGACGAACTTGCCGGTCTAAAATGGCTAACGGCTCCTCCTCATGAGTCAAGTCTTTGTCCAATTGGACAGAGCTGAAATCTAACACGTGGGACGGGTCACCATGATATTTACGGAGCATAGACACATGGAATACCGGATGAACTGAGGATAACCCTGGAGGCAACGCAAGTCTATAAGCTACCTCCCCCACTCTATTAAGAATCTCAAACGGCCCGATA
Organism: Nicotiana knightiana; assembly: GCA_005239525.1. Taxonomy (NCBI): domain Eukaryota; kingdom Viridiplantae; phylum Streptophyta; class Magnoliopsida; order Solanales; family Solanaceae; genus Nicotiana; species Nicotiana knightiana. Next base: position 6,177 of record ML417747.1, read on the forward strand.
TACCTAGGGCTCAACTTACCTTTACACACGAAGCAATACTCTCTGTCCAACCATGAATGCCACATCACGAACCTTACGATCGGCATAACTCTTTTTTCCTAGACTGAGCTGCACGAAGTCTCTCCTGAATGATCTTGACTTTATCTAAGGCCTCCTGAACTAAGTCTGTACTCAGTAACTGAGCCTCTCCCGACTCAAACCATCCAACCGGCGATCTCCACCGTCTACCATATAATGCCTCATAAGGAGCCATCTGAATGCTCGACCGATAGCTATTATTATAAGCAAACTCCGCTAACGACAATAACTGATCCCACGAACCTCCAAAGTCAATAACACAAGCGCGGGGCATATCCTCCAAAATCTGAATGGCACGCTCGGACTTCCCGTCAGTCTGAGGGTGAAATGTTGTACTCAACTCTACTCGGGTACCCAACTCACGCTGAACTGCCCTCCAAATGTGCGAAGTAAACTACGTACCCCGATCGAAAATGATAGACACGGGCACACCATGAAGGCGAACAATCTCTCGAATATCTAATTCATCCAATCGCTCCGATGTATAAGTACTCGCCATAGGAATGAAATGTGCTGATTTAGTCAGTCTATCCACAATAACCCAAACTGCGTCAAATTTCCTCTGAGTCCTTGGAGTCCAACGACGAAGTCCATAGTGATATGCTCCCACTTTCATTGAGGAATCTTTGTCTGCTGTAGCAAACCACGGGTCTCTGATGCTCATATTTTACCTGCTGACAATTTAAGCAACGAGCCACATACGCAACAATGTCCTTTTTCATCCTTCTCCAGCAATAATGCTGACTCAAGTCTTGGTACATTTTGGCTGCTCCTGGGTGAATCGAATACTTAGAACTGTGAGCCTCCTCAAGGATCAACTCACGAAGGCCACCAACATTAGGCACACATATACGACCCTGAATCCTCATACACCATCATATACAACTGTAACCTGCTTGGCACCACCGTGCCGAACTGTGTCCCTAAGGACTATCAAATGTGGATCATCATCCTGCCGCTCTCGGATACGCTCAATTAGAGAAGACCGAACGACTGTACAAGCTAGAACATTGTTGGGCGAAATATCCATCCTCACGAACTGATTAGCCAATGTCTGAACGTCTAAACGTCTGAAGCTAACGGTCTCTCACCGACTGGAATATACGCAAGGCTGCCCATACTCACCGCTTTCCTACTCAATGCATCGACCACCACGTTGGCCTTCCCTGGGTGATATAATATGGTGATATCATAATCCTTCAGTAACTCTAACCATCTCCGCTGCCTCAAATTTAGATCCTTTTGCTTAAATAAGTATTAGAGACTATGATGGTCAGTGAAAACCTCACACGCCATGCCATAAAGATAGTGCCTCCAAATTTTCAATGCTTGAACAATGGCTGCCAACTCCTAGTCATGAACAGGATAATTCTTCTCATGAACCTTCAACTGACGCGACGCATACACAATCACCTTGCCATCTTGCATTAATATTGCACCAAGTTCAATACGAGATGCATTACAATACACCGTGAAACAACCTGAACCTGATGGTAACACCAACACCGGTGCTGAAGTCAAGGTTGTCTTGAGCTTCTGAAAGCTCACCTCACACTCGTCTGACCATTTGAATGGGGAACCTTTCTGAGTTAATTTAGTCATAGGGGCTGATATAGATGAAAACCCCTCCACAAAACGACGGTAGTAACCCGCCAAAACCTAAGATACTCCTGAATTTCCGTGGCTGAAGTGGGTCTAGGCCAGTTCGTGACTGCCTCTATTTTCTTAATAGTTGTTCATAGTCAATTACAGAATTATCAAATAGCTTCACGTTAACAATAATCTCCTTTCAAACCTTCACAATACTGATAACGAGATATGATGCATGAAGACCTCATAATTATATAAAAGAAATTAAGGTGTCTCATTTAACGCCACATGGGCGGGGACCTACCTTGTAGGTTAAAGCTCAATAATTGTAGCATGAATTTGGCAAATTATGCACAAATAATTTTTATACAATTTTTTTGAATAAACCTAACAGACATGACTCCCTATTAGTACTATAGTATAAAATTTAATTTCACAAGGGATAATTTAAACAAAAGAATTTTCATAACAAGGACCTCGTCCTTATATAACTTCCATCGCGTCTCGTAGCCCGATTTAAACATACCAAATCATATCAAAACGCGAGGACTCGCCCTCAGTTTTGAATCACAAGTAATATGCATATCGTTCCAATCGAAACATTTCATTTTCTTCTTTTAAATATTTTTCGTGAAACAAAATTACAACACGTAATGATAGACATAGCTATCTCCATATAATTTCTCAATACAAGTATTCACATAAGTAGATTTTAGAGTTACGAAGCTCACCCGAGAGTGGAGCATATTAGGGGGACTTTCCTAGATACTCATAACCGAATCAAGTTAAGTAAATTATCACTTTATAATAAATAGAGATTGCTCTTTTAATGGCACCATTTGATATAACGACCTCAGCCATACCATAGAAAATATATCAACAGGCTGGGTTTCCACCTCTAGGAATCTAACCTCCACATTCGACATTCCGACCCCTTTTTCCTAAATGGCTATGTAAGTTGAGTTGTAACTGCAATGGCGCATGTAGCCTGAGTTCTCTGGTGAAATGATTCAGCTGCTCATACCGAGTTTATGCCAAATAACTGGAATAACTGTTGGAGGAATCTCGTAGCGGTGGTGCATTAAAAGAACTCATTGAAGCACCCCGAGTAATCAGATATATGGACTGGGCTGGTCGGTTGCCCGAGCCCCTGCCATAATAATTTGTTGTTGCAAAGTGGAATCCACTGAATCTTTTAGAACCTCGAGACCTCTTAGTCTCCTTAGCTTCCTCTTTTCCTCATCCCGGACACACTCTAACATTTAGGAAATTTCTACTACTAGCCGAAATGAAGTATCAACCTGCCCTGAGTCATACAAAATTTACAATCATAATTGAGTCCTTTAATGAGTCTGGGGACTCGCCCTCTGGCTATATGAACCGAAGTAGAAGCATGACGGGCCATCTTATCAAACCTGATGGCATATCCTGACACCGTCATGGTGACCTGACACAACCATTCAAACCCTAAGCGCCACGCATTATGGAAAGTCCGAGAAACAAACTCTTTCAAAAGCATTTGTGAGAAATGAGTCAATTAGTTGATGTTTCCATGACTGGTCGTCCTCTTCGTAGGCTTGCCACAAACATCGGCATCCAATTTCTTCTTTTACTATGTTGACTTAGCACTGCTGAGCTACCCCATTTATTCATACATTCTTCGTTATTGAAACTCTCATCCCTATTGATGCACAATGATCACAAAAGTAGAGCTCTATAAAGATAAATCTTGGCACGGACCATATAGTCTAGAAGCTCTTCAACCCCTGTACTCCCTCTGAAGCACCCCAAAATATGCAACTGTGACTTCCACGCTGAGTAGACCTTCTGTAGATTTAAAGTTGGTTATATAACTCCTTTGGTACTGAGATATAGGGTTATTAAGGAGGCAGACATACCGCAAGTTCCAGCTTTATCTCTTGCAAAATCTCAGGCCTTATATATTCCAAGCCAAAATCGATATAACACATGACCCTGCAATCTATTCCTTAACGGTGGAATTCCCCACTTGGCACAAAGTCATAGGTCACGATTTCTGACAATCCACAATGTTAAACTTCACAGCTCATATAACTCAACCCCGTTGCTTTCAACTTATTCCCATGTTCTGCAATACTTCACAGCAGTGGTCAAGAAAATCATGAGGGTCCTCAAAAGATGTACCACTGAAATTGAGTGGAAATAGTTTGATAAACTTGTCCAACCTCAATAAACGGGCTAGGGCATCCTGCAACACTGGAGTAGCTACAATTCCTTCTGGAACCTGAACTAGTCCAACATGTACCGACTGAGCTAGAACCTCTGCATCTAGATCCATTTGAGACTTTACAATAGGTGTTGATGTACAAGCTTTAGGCTGAGCTCTGCTTCTGTCTCTTCCCCTAATCATAGTTGTCATTGGGGCTTCATCTCATGTCCGGTTGTAGACGCTTGGCGTGTTGTCAAGGTTTGTGAGAGGACGAGAATAGACAAGTTCAATCATCAATGGTAGAATAAATTCGCGCGATAGAGAAGAATAGAAGTGAAATTGTTCCTAACTTCATAGCCTCTGAGAGATAAGTACAGACGTCTCCGTACCGATCCTTCAGACTCTACCAAGTTTGTTCGTTAATTGTGAGACCTAAGCAACCTAGTGCTCTGATACCAACTTGTCACGACCCAAATTCCCAACCTTAGAGATCGTGATGGCGCCTAACATCACACTCGCTAGGCAAGCCAACGTTAGAGTTCGATTAACTACTTTCCTTTGATTATCCATTTAGACATAATAAAATAATTTTAAAGTAAACTCAATCTAATGGTTTCCAATGAATAACTACAAATATAAAATGATAAATAACTAAATAAACCGAACCACAAACTAATTATATAAATAACTCTAAGACTACCCCAGGGTCTGCTGTCACATTCACGAACTACTAAAGAATACTACAAATAATGGGCTGAAAGAAATAGTATACTATTTTGCGAAAATATAAAACAGTTTCTACAAACTAGGAGAAGACTCTCGGGATCTGTGAACGCCGACAAATATACCTCGTGTCTCCGGATAATAAATAGCGGCTACTAAAAATGTCTACTGTTGGCCGGTACCTGGATCTGCACAAAAAAGTGCAGAGTGTAGTATCAGTACAACTGACCCCATGTACTGAGTAAGTGCCGAGCCTAACCCCAACGAAGTAGTGACGAGGCTAAGGCGGGGCAAATATAACTTAACCTGCGACAATATATGTATATAATAAAGTAATAAAATAATTCTACGCAAACAAGAAAATAAAACTGCAACAATGAATAAATAAAATAACTCAGTCGTCTATTCCAGGCCTCGACTGTCACGAAAATGGTAGGATAAAACAATAAACTTCCAAATCTTTGTAATAAAAATCAGTAAAACATAATTATCCTCCCTTTTCACTGTCATATATTTTATATTTTTCCTGTCCACCCTTATCACAGTCATATATATATTTCCCCTGTCCACCCTTATCACAGTCATATATATTTATTTCCCTGTCCAGCCTTATCACAGACATATATATTTATTTCTATCAAAACTTTCACAATTCAGGACAAGTCTTTCATAATACTTTTGTCTCAACAGTCATAAATAATAAACGGTAGTTCTCACAACTTCATAAATAATATCTCAAAATGGACCAACAGGAGTATATGTGTATGTATATATATATATATATATATACATACACACATCTCGTAAAAATAATGTCAACCCACTCGGTCTTTATGTACCACAATGATACCAAGGAAAACAACTAATACTTTCCCAAACATGATTGCAACAAGGCATACAACAATATAACAAGCCAAGTAATTATAGAAGACAACAATGAACATGAAACAATTAAAAACATGAAGCAATTAGATTGAAAACGGAGAAGGGATCACGTAAGTGGACCATTTGGTGGTGCATAGATACTCGTCACCTCACCTATACACCACACACATGCATTTTCACATAACAATTAAGTTGGAGATTCTTATTCCCTCAAGTCAAGGTTAAAGCAAGCACTTACCTCAATTTCGCAGATCACTCACTGTTCAACTATAGCTTTTCCTCTTGAATTCACCTCCAATACACTTGAATCTAACCATAATTAACTTAATATAATTAATTAATGCTAAGTAACTAACTTTACTGAAAATTATAATTTTTCCTAAGTTTTCTAAAAAAGAAAATTGAAACCCGAACCCGGGCCCGCTTGATCTAAACTCGGGGTTCGGACCAAATTACGTTTACCCATTCGCCCACGAGCCCAAATATACAATTAGTTTCGAAATCCGACCTCAATTCAAGGTAAAGATTCGACCCCTGAATTTTTACCATAAAAATTCTTAGTTTTTGATTTAAAAGTGATGAAAAATATTGGGTAATTCAAAGAGTAAAGTTTAGAATTGATTACCAACAACTTGGGGAAGAAATTTGGTGAAAAATTCGTCCTTAGGGCTGTGGGGTTCGAAAATTATGAAGAAAAAGGGTTCTATCCGTGTTTAAAAGGGTATTTATATAGCTGGGCAGGCCTTCTATGCGTTCGCATGGGCCTGCCCACATTGGCATAGGGTCAGACCTTATTGGCCTTGGCGATCGCGTAGGGTGGGGGGGTTGCGTTCGCATAGGGTACTTGGGCTCCCCTCCCCCCAGACCCAATTTAACCCAGTGTGTTCGCATAGGTAAGCTATGCGTTTGCATAGCACAATTGGTGAACCCCCAAAATTTATTTTATGCAATCGCGGTAGTTACTATGCGATCGAATAGTACAAAAGATCACTGTGCACCATAACAGAATTTTACAGCAGCATTTTACATGTTTAAACATTCGTGGCCTATCCGAAACTCACCCGAGCCCTCGGGCTCTAAGCCAAATATGCATGCAAGTCTAAAAATATCATACGGACTTGCTTGTGCAATCAAATCATGAAAATAACATGTAGAACTATGAATTAAACCTCAAAACTCATCATTTTTCTCAAGAATACTTAAAGTTCATTATTTTTCAACCGGACGTCCAAATCACGTCAAATAAAATCCGATTTTCACCAAATTTCACAGTTAGCATTTAAATACTATAACAAATCCTTATCGGGCTCCGGAACCAAAATACGGGCCCAATACCAATGGTTTCAAATATTAATTCTTTTTTAATTTCATTAATAATTCAGCAAAATAATTTCTTTCAAAAATTGATTTCTAAGGCTTGAGACCTCAGAATTCATTTCCGGGCATACGTCCAAGTCCCATATTTTATTGTGGACTTCTCGGGATCGTCAGAACACAGATCACGGTCCGTTTACTAAAAATATTGACCAAAGTCAACTATAATCAAATTTTAACTCTAGATATTACTATTTTCAATATTTTCACATAAAAGCTTTCCGGTTTCACGTCTAGACTGCGCACGCAAATCGAGGTACTTAAAATTAATTTTTTTATGGTTAATAAGCCTAGAACGGAGTCTAAGTTCATAAAATGACCCCTTGGATCATCACAACGTTTCCCATATCCCACTAGTGAGATTCTACTGGGTGGTTGTTGTTGTTATAGTTTTTTTATTAATGTGTATTGGCTCATAGACTTTAAGTCTTAAATTTCTGATAATGTTATGTAAACTCCCAATATAATCATATAAGTTGTTGGATAATGTTAATTCATACAAATTTTCGTGACAATATTTTTGGATTATCCATTAAGAAAGAAGGTTTACGAGCATACATGTTTAAATAGTAACCATATAGCCAATGATTCATATATGAATTCAAATAAAATGAGGCATTTTTTTACTTTTAATATCAGAATTGGAAATTTTGTAAGCATCCTATTGCAAAAGTTGAAATTTTGTAGGTGCTGAAAATGAAGTGAAAAAGTTGGCGATCAATTTTGTAGAATGCAACATTTGGAATGAAATTGAACAAAAATTGAGGAACTTAAATTGCACAAGCTAAATGAGTTGACTGAATTTATTAGTTTAAACATAGAGTGTTCGTGAATGGGAAAAGAAGAACTTGTTTTGTAGGTGAAAATAGTTGATTAAAAAGGTTTATCAAATATTTATAATAATATTAAAAAATTGGACAATGTTGGCCAGAGTATTTGCGTATTAAATATCTATGTATATGTAAAAGGAGAAGTAACTCGATGATATTATGTCAAGTGTCACCACGAAATATTAATACTTGTCATGTTTTAAGACAAAACTCCAATAAATTTTGAAATTCAAAAAAAAAAAATTGAAATAGAAATAAACTTACAAAATTTTAAGGAATTAACAAATTCAGTTATTGACATCATGGAGTCCCATGTTTTTAGGCACACATTTTTTAAAACTTCAAAGTAAAAAAAATTACTCCAATTCCAAAAAATGGACTCCCACGATTTTTCACAAGTTTTTTTTTTAAAAATTTATTATAAATAAAAATTCGACAAATTTGTTTTTTACATAGAAATAGTAATAAACAGAAGAAAAAAAAAATACTCCAGCATCGTCTATTCAAAAAAATGGACTCCCACATTTTTTCATTAGTTTTTTATTTAATGTATTATAAACTTGAAACTTTTACTACAATTATTTTTCACATAGAAATAGGAAGAAAAGAAAAACAAACGCTCCACGGTCGTCTTCCATAACCTAATGTGGACATCAAAACCTAATTCCATAACTTAAAAATTGTCTCCTAATGTCCCAAACGTCTATTCCTTCTTTTATTTTCATGAAATCAGTCAAATTTCAAGCAACTCGGTGCAATGGAATCTGAATGAACCCTTGACTTGATTATGAAGGAGTCATCAACAATAAATTAGAAGAGTGGTCCTTGGCCCTAGAACTCGGTTCCGATTGAATTTTTTGGACTTCAGAAGTTTTAAAGTGTCCGTTTTAACTCCAAAAATGCTCCTCAACTTGGATTCACATCTTACACAATAAAAATCAATCACGTAATAAGTATAAACACTTGTATTTAAGTTAAAACACGATTAAAGTATACTATATATAAACTATAACAAAAACTTATATTTCTAGTAATATAATTTGAAATGAGCATAGGAACACTTGATTATTCATTTCATATGAAAATCTTTATCCTTTGTCCTTTTGACAAGCTAACAAATCGATATCATGTCGATGAGGGCAGAATTATTCGATCTTCTCTTACATTTTATTTTAATATTAGGTTTCTTAAACTTTGCGACTAACTTTTATATTTGTAGATGTGATTGGTCAGGTTGTGACCTATGAAGATGTTCAGACCTATGCGCAAGGAGATAACAAAAGTGTCTTTATGAATGTTGAACTTGAAGATGAGCAACAAGTCATTCACAAATACAAATTATACTTTTACAATGTAACTACTTATATTTTAGTTGATGAACAATTACCTTGAAACATATAGGAGATTTCGGCAACCTTATGAGGTGAACTTGTGGATGAAATTCAGCCTCACTTTAATGGATCTATAGATAAAGTTTTGATTGTTGTTTTACAACTTATGAAAAACTCAAATTTTGGAGGTTTACATATTTTACATCTACATTTGAAATTTAGTTTCACAAAATTTTATAATTTCAAATTTTTTATTTATTTTATACATAGATAACTACTCGGTGCGTAGCTGTTGGTACGGTTCAAACTACGGATAAATTCTACATAGTCGTAATATATTGGGTCTAAATCTAGGTTTGTAAGAGTATAAATGTTTGTATTTGTTTGTGCAATTTACCTTATACATGTTTTTTTACTGCAAATATTGTCCAACGGTTAATGAAACTCTTTTAGGAGACATTGTATGATATTTCTTGGTTCCCGTAGCCTAAAGGGTCTAAAAAGTTTGTCCACTCATTCAAAGTCTTCATAAACTGTTATTGGTGAAGAAAATGTAGCAATTGGTATAATTCACCTTTAGTGAATCTTCGTACTTAATAATTTTATTTTGTTTTCAAAATATAATTTCTGTAGATATCAGATATGGTCGACTCCCTTACTCTATCATTTACTTCTCCAAATCTAATAAGCTTTTGAATGTGTTTAGATGGCAGCAATACCTGGTGAATAGCGCCAAGTGCAATATAGTCATCTAGGTTCATGATGAATCCTTCTCCAACATCCAGGCTCATTAGCAGATGGGGATTCCATGAACACAAATATGGTTGTTTATGAGCAACCAAAATCCTGGCTGAGATGAATAGCACATTTAGGGCTAATTGTTGCTATTTGTTGTGTATCAACTCCTCTAAGGATGGGTCAAGAGAATATCAAAATCCTGTAAGATAATCTTCCACATACTGCAGCAATTTCACAGATACATAGAGGTGAAAATAAAAAATTCAATTTCTTTTGTCTATTCAAGGTTTATTCTTTTCTAACTCTTGGAACGAGGTGACATTTTTTGAAGTTTAAGTGGCCACACTCTGCATTTCAACTTGTCATTTTAAAATGTGCATTGAGCAACTACAATTAATTCTCCCCAAAGCTCTAAAAGGATACATGTTGTGGCAAGTGGTATGAAGTTAATAATCTTGACGCTTATTTCATGTGATTTCTTACTATATAGTAAAATATTCCCTCAATATTGTTTTTCAATTCCTTGAGTGAAGATTATGAAAAAGACAGTCCGGTGCGCTAAGCTCCTGCTATGCGCCGGACCACAAGGGTCTATTGTATGTAGCCTTACCTTGAGTGAAGATGATGAAGAAGCATTAAAATAGTTGCAGGCTTTGCAGTTGCGACTCTCAAAACAGGTCATATATTGTGTTAACAAATATCTTATTATGTTTTTAATAACTAGCAATTAAAGATCTATTCCCTCAAATATTGATGACATTATTTGCATTTAAGAGGAACTTTGTTAATGTGTACCAAATATTGTGTAGAATGTATTACCTTTCTCACAAAGTTCTAATGTCTTAAAATCTGAATATGGCCAATAATCAAAAGTTCATTGTCTTCCTTAATAGCTTCTTTATAATGGACAGTGGCGGAGCCACATTAAATCAAGGGGTGTCAAGCGATACCTCTTCACCGAAAAATTACACTATATTGCTAAATTTTTTTTTATAGTTTATGTATATTTACTATACGTTGACTCCCCTTTAACTTTTTGATGTAGCTAATTATTTATTTTTTTGACACCCCTTGATGAAAATTCTGGCTCCGCCACTAATAATGGATATGTGTGTTTCCTCACTTCAATGTATGAATATCCAATGCATTTATATGTTCAACAAATAATAGTATTTGAATGCTCCTTTGTTACTATATATTAAAGATTTTTCGCACAACTGATCACGCCCAACTATGCCTTATAAAAAGGACAAAGCGGTCGCTGCAAATATATTCCGGTTAACAAGTCCGGAGTCGAATGCCACAAGGAATTAACCTATCAATCACAGCTATTGGACTCACACAAATTCATGTATTCAATTCTCTGAAATATTTAAGTAATAGATTGGATGCTTACTAACTAAATATTACTTAATGAAAATGCAATAATTAAGAACTTACTACAGACAGGTTGTAGATAAGAATTGGAATGACCAAAAGTTTTGATTTCCCCTATTGTCGGAATCCTTTCCGCTACGTTTGCTATAAATTTACCTAAGTCTTCTCTATCGATCATGAACACTCTGATTGTCGTAACTCTCTCCTGAGTAATTACAACAATATACTAGACATACTCTCCCGAATTACGCTAGCTAGCCTTAAGTACAACTCACTTAGATCGCACCCAAGGTTTCGTTATCCCTAATCCCACCTTTAAACCCTTCGTATTGATCCCTCATATACATTAGGAGTGATGTTGTTCAACAACTACCTAATTATGTACTCTCTCCCGAGTAGTGCACGCTAAATAGGAACAGTTAATTGAGGGCCCTTCAATCAACAACAACAAACATATAGTTGAACAAATAGAGAGAATACTATGGCAAATCTATATTAACGTAACGAGAAAATCATCCTTCAACAGGTTCCATCAAAACCCTAGATTATGAGTTTAGCTACTCATACTCATAGTAACAATATACAAAGTAATTTGTATAATTAAATTACAGAGTAGAGATAAAGGGATATAGAAACCAATGATTTTAACTCCCAAGTAGTGCTCCACTAGCTATTCTTGCCTTCGGTAGCAAAAGTCTCCAAAGTGGCATTTTTTGGGTCTATTTATATGTTTGGGACAAGCCCTAAACGTGTAGGCCAACTCCTAGTCAAGTCGGGAAACACTTTAAGCCTTCAAAACTCGGACTGGACCTGGCCTTAGGCCTGGCGTCGCCAGGCTAACGCCTGGTTGGGCCTGGCTTTAAGCTGGCCTCGTCGGGCTAAAGCCTGGTCGAGCTGGCTTTTGCCTGGCTTCTCCTTTTCACTGTTCTCGAGCGCACTTTTGACGTTTAAGTATTCCTTTAACTATACTTTCATCTCCAATTCACCTACACATAAAATAGATTCAATTACGCTCAAACAAAGTGTAATTTATCATTAAAGCATGTAAAATACAAGGCACATAATGTGCTAAACCATGAATTATAGCCACACATCAATACCCTACACTTAAACATTTGCTCGTCCTAGAGCAATCAAACTACACTCATGGACACAACCTATTAAGCAATTCCCTTAACTCATTATACCAAGAATCTTTAAATTAGTTTAAACACAAAGGTGTGACATCCTCGCCTCAATAACCGACTCACAAATACCATGCTTTATCACAATTCACTTACTTACTCTAACATGAAGGTCAACAACATTACCTTTCCTTTATGAATCATGTGCTCTCACCCAATCAAATAACTTAGTTCCACACACCATGAATTTTAATAACGTAGGAACTCAAGATAGGAAAAGTTCACTCGCTCTCAGAAATAACATTCATATGCCCCAAATGACGTACCATAAGCTTGCCATTAGTGTAATACTCCACTAATCGAGTTCATTCAGTCTAAGATCAAATATGACTTTCATTGGTTGTAATGTAGGTTGCGGGTCGGGTAGGATACATTTGGTTATAAGTGACTACACCTCCCTTAAGCACTTTAATACAAACACTTCAACCTTCAAGCCCATATTTATGTCAAACTGAAATTCCACCTTAACTTCGCTATATTTTCCCCTCTACTTCTTTAAGCACCAATACATCAAGAGCCACCACCATCAGGAATTATTGTCTTTATTTTTTCATACACTACATCTACTATATATATATATTTTTTTTCTTTTCTCTTTTCCTTTTTTTTCTATCCAAATGGCTTTTATTGACACATTTTTTTTCTTCATACGGTGCACCTTTCTCCTTATTTCATTGTTCCACTCAAAATCCAACCCACCACCCCACACTTTAATTTTTCCATAATTCATCACAATTCAAGTGCTCATGAGAGGTGACAAGGTTCAAATATATGGCCGATTCAAAAAACGGGGTACTACTTATAATGTGGTCACCAAAGAAACATGATTATAAGCTCAAAGGGGTTAACTACGATACATAACATTTAGGTGGATACTCTATATATATTTGTCTTAACAAAGAAATGTCTATATCACTTCTCAGACTGAACAAGACTACCATTTTGCTTTGCACACACTGGGCAAGTTCTAGACATCAAATGCAATGCACATAATACATACAAACCTCACACAGACACGACACAAACTCATTCAGGATTGGTTTTATCACGACACTCCAGTCTAAGCAGTTAAGCAAATTTAAGAATCTACGATTTAAAGTATTTATCCTAGAGTCAAAAATTGAACCTAAGCGCCACAACCAGAGTACTGACTATTCTCAAGGCATCACAAAGCTCAGAGATATTGCTGCAATTATAAGCGTAGCCATCATGGACTCCTACTCCTAAAAATTAAAACTATCTACACCCGGCTCAACTAAGAATCCTTGGAAAAGAACCGCGGCCCAAAGAAAAACCAAGGGGGGATTACTACACTACCTAAATAAAAATCTTTTTGGTATTTTCTTTAGACTTACTTCCCTCAAGAATACTGTCTAGGAGATCCATCGTCGGGAAAAGTCCAACATATTTATGCCTTTGTTAAATAAAAAAAATAAAATTATTCAATTAAACTAACACAGCTAAAATAGCATAGAAAGTCATCCATACAATCTCCTCACCCCACACTTAAAATTATTCATTGTCCCCAATGCACGCCATAACTAATAAGAAGGTAAAAGAAACTCCCTGGTAGGCCAAAGGCCGAAGCACTAGCAGTTGGGTACTAAGACTTCTCCCCAGGCCTGGTCTTTCGTGCGGGTACCTCACACTTAGTTCTAACCATCTGGTTTGTTGTTGCATCCTTCCAATAACTTGCTTTCCATGCTCATTTTGCCTCCACTTTGAACTTATGAATTGGACCCCAAGTTTTGATTCTGCTCTATAATCATGCTATTGGGGCGATGCAAATTGTTGCGAGCCAAGAATTAAATGATTCTTTATGCACATTTTGGCTTTCAACAAGGAGTGTCACTTTGCCTAGACTGCCTTGCAAATTTCAGAATATAGCGCTCATCTCCCTTGTCCTTTGCCTCTTGCATCGGCTCACACTGAACTGAGCTAACCTAGTTGCTGTCAGAGATGGGGAATATGGTTCCCGCATCTAACCACTTAATCACTTCTTTCTTCACCACTTATTTCATGTTAGGGTTTAGCCTTCTTTGATGTTCTCTGTATGATTTGTGTCCATCTTCCAGTAAAATCTTATGCATACAGACGGCCAAGCTGATACCCTTAATTTCTGCAATGGTCCAACCAATTGCAGTCTTGCACTCCGTTAGTACCTATAAAAACTGTTCTGCCTGCACATCTAACAAACTAGATGAGATAATAACATGTAAAGTCGAGTTAGGTCCTAAGAATGCATACCTGAGATGAGATGGCAGTGGCTTCAGTTCTAACTTTGGTAGCTCTTCTATCGATGGCTTGGCTGGGGGAGTTTTTCTTTCCTCTAAATACAAGGGCTCAAATTCGATCTCCCTCTTCCAAAAATATTGGACTTCAATAACAAGTACCCACTCTGATTAGTCTTATCCACTGGCTTCATTTAGGTTCATGAGACAGGCTGCTAGATTATTTTTAGTGTTCAATGTCTCATCTTCCTCCTCCAAAATTACATCAACGACATCTATTAGTGAACAATTGGCAAATTCACTTGGTCGTCGCATAGATTTCTGCATGTTGAATGTTATCTCTTCATTATTTAATCTCATTTTGAGCTCTCAAGTTTCATAGTCAATTAGAGCTCTCCCAGTGGCCAAGAATGGTCTTCCCAAAATTATGGGAATTTCCTTGTTAGCCCGACAATCAAGAATGACAAAATCTGTTGGGAACACAAACTTCCCAACCTGCACTAATACATCATCTAAAATACCAGATGGCCACTTCACTGTCCTGTCAGCCAACCGTAGTAACATGGACGTGGGTCTAGCTTTTCTAATCCCTAGACTTTCGTAGATAGCTAGGGGCATAAGGTTTATGCTTGCCTCCAAATCACACAGTGCCTTAGCAAATTCATAGTTGCCTATTGTGCATGGAATTGTGAAACTCCCTGGGTCAGACATCTTCTCAGCAATGGGTCTCATCACAATAGCACTGCAAGTCTGAGTCAGTGTAACTGTGGCCAAGTCTTGAAAGTCGAACTTGCGAGACATCAAGCCCGTCATCATTTTCGCATAACTAGGCATCTCCTTTAAAGCATCATCAATGGAATGTTTACTTGAATTTGCTTTAACATATCCAAGAAATTCTTGTATTGCTCATCTTTTTGATACTTGACCAGTCTCTGTGGGAATGGTGCTGGAGGTCGCTTCTTCCGTATGATTTGGTTTTTTTCTTGTTCAGGCACTTCCTCCACTATCGGTCCATGTGCTTTCTCAGTCTCTTTCACAACCTCTTTTTCTTTGTTGGCATCCTCTTGTGCATATTGTACCGTCACCTCACTCAACCCTGCTGAATCATCTACCTCAATGGGTACTGACACCAGTGCCTCGGTAGGTCTGCTCTCGCGAGCAATTTTTTGCTCCAGTTCTAAGTCTCTACCGTTTCGTAGACTCACTGCCATTAGCTATTTCGGGCCCTGCTCCTTTGGATTGATTTGTGTGTCTGCAGGTAACGTCCCCTGGGGATGATTATTCAGAGCCATCAAAATTTGTCCTAATTGGATCTCAATATTCTTTATTGCTGACTCGTGTGAGTCTACTCTTTCATTTACTTTCCCAGTGGACCTAATCAATTGTTGCATCATTCCCTTGAGTCTAGCAAACCCATTTTCATGTCTCCCATTGTGTTATTGTGGAGGTTGATGATAAGCTTGTTGCTAATTCTGATGGTTGCCCTATTGCCTTTGGTAAGACACCACTTGACCTTGAGGTCGCATGGCCCCAAGATTGTTGCTATTGTTGTGTTGTTGCGGGGCTGATCTATATTATTGATTTTGCTGACCCCAATTCTGACCACCTTGCCTCTGTCCCCCATAGTTGGTCATATAGTTCATATTTTCCTGATATTGCTGACTATCACCTTCCGCACTCCACGAGCAAACATATGGTTGATTAATGCATGATGTACATAGTCCCCCATTAGTTGCATCAACTATGTGTACGTGTTGCTTCCAGCCTCATTCATCAACCTTTTGGTGAGGATACTCATTTGTGTCATTAGGGTGGCCATATTTTGAGTTATGGAGTTAGTTGGGTCTAACGCCACTGAGTGCACTACAAGAGTGATTGGAGCGCTTCTTGTCGTCCATCCTGAGTTTTGGGCCATCTTGTCAAGTAGGATCTTGTTTTCTCTGAATGTTTTGCTCAAAAATGCTCCACTCGCTGAAGCATCAACATTGGCCTTCAAGCTGTCTGTCAATCCCATGTAAAATCTCTGCCCCAACACCTGCTCCGGAATACCATGATGTGGACACGTAACCAGCAGACCCTTGAACCTCTCCCACGTTTCTTGTAATGTCTCTGTTGGTTTATATCCGAAGCTCAATATCTCATCAATTTGTTGAGCAGTCTTATTGGGTGGGTAGAATTTGTTCACAAATTTCTTGACTAATTCCTCCCAAGTAGTGATGGAGTTTATGGGGAGTGAATTAAGCCAAGTCTGAGACGCTCCTGTCACTCATAATGGAAACAACAACAGCGTATTGCTTCCGGTGTCACATTGTGTTACCTTTGTGTGGCACATATCGACAGGAAATTCTTCAGATGATGCTGAGGGTATTCAATGTATGACCCTGAGAACAATCCCTTGTTCTGCAACAAATGTAGCATGTTATTTGTGATTTGGAATGATTCTGCTTGTATTTGAGGGACTGTAATTGCAGTTGCCAGATTGTCGGCAATGGGTTGTGCCTATTCATACAGTGCTGCTTCTGGCACAAGAGGCACCGCACCCTGATTGTTCAGGTCATTCACATTGTTTATGTTGTTTGAATTTTCTATTCCATCATCCATGTCTGGTTCGATTTGTTCTGTTGGGTTCTGTTGCTTTTTGTATTTCTTGTTTGCACGATTCAGTGTCTTGAAAACTTTCTCAGGATCTGATAATGCTTCAAACAATTCACCAATTCTTGAGGAGTTTCTAGGTATGCACCTGTAATACCCAAGACTACAAACGTTAGAATTTCAATGTACTTGGTTTAAATTGAAGACAATTGACTACATTAAGAATTTTAGCACTTCTTTTAGGTGCAATTAATAACACCGTTAATTCTCCGGTAACGGTGCCAAAATTTGATCACGCCTAACTATGCCTTATAAAAAGGACAAAGCGGTCGCTGCAAATATATTCCGGTTAACAAGTCCGGAGTCGAATCCCACAGGGAATTAACATATCAATCATAGCTATTGGACTCACACAAATTCACGTATTCAATTCTCAGAAATATTTAAGTAATAGATTGGATGCTTACTAACTAAATATTACTTAATGAAAATACAATAATTAAGAACTAACTACGAATGGGTTGTAGACAAGAATTGGAATGATATAAGGTTCTGATTTTTCCTATTGTCGGAATCCTTTCCACTACGTTTGTTATCAATTTACCTAAGTCTTCTCTATCGATCATGAGCACTCTGATTGTCGTAACTCTCTCCCGAGTAATTACAACAATATACTAGACATATTCTCCTGAATTACGCTAGCTAACCTTAAGTACAACCCACTTAGATCGCACCCAAGGTTTCGTTATCCCTAATCCCACCTTTAAACCCGTCGTATTGATCCCTCATATACGTTAGGAGTGATGTTGTTCAACAACTACCTAAATATGCACTCTCTCCCGAGTAGTGCACACTAAATATGAACAATTAATTGAGGGCCCTTCAATCAACAACAATAAGCATATAGTTGAACAAATAGAGAAAATATTATGAGAAATCTATATTAACGTAATGAGAAAATCATCCTTCAACAGGTTCTATCAAAATCCTAGATTACGAGTTTAGCTACTCATACTCATAGTAACAATAGCCAAAGTAATTTGAATAATTAAATTACAGAGTAGAGATAAAGGGATGTAGAAATCATTTATTCTAACTCCCAAGTAGTGTTCCACTAGCTATTCTTTCCTCCGATTGCAAAAGTCTCTAAAGTGGCATTTTTGGGTCTATTTATATGTTTGGAAAAGCCCTAAACGTGTAGGTCAACTCCTAGTCAAGCCAGGAAACACTTTAAGCCTCCAAAACTCGGACTGGACCTGGCCTTAGGCCTGGTGTCGCCAGGCTAACGCCAACCTCAACCTGGCTTTAAGATGGCGTTGCCAGGCTAACGCCTGGTTGGGCCTGGCATTAAGTTGGCCTCGCCAGGCTAAATCCTGGTCGAGCTGGCTTTTGCCTGGCTTCTCCTTTTCACCTCGAGCGCACTTTCGACGTTTAAGTCTTCCTTTAACTATACTTTCATCTCCAATTCACCTATACATAAAATAGACTCAATTACGCTCAAACAAAATATAATTTATCATTAAAGCATGTAAAATGCACATAATATGCTAAATAATGAATTATATCCACAAATCAACAACGCGTAGGTACGAATACTAATTGATAATAAACTCTAAAATAAAAGATAAATAACAAAGTTAATGTTGGTTAGAGTAATGAAAAAAAGTTAAAAATTTATAAAACTAGAAAAATATTGGGAATCTTAAGAAAATACACGAAGAAAAGACACTATTTATCAAAAACTAGCCATTTTTGTCATGCTACCGAAAATAATCCAAAGAAATTACGAATATTATACAACATTAAAAAATATAGGCAAAAAAAGATTTTTTTGAATAAGTATTATTATGATTCATTGAAAACACATAGATGAGGCAATATACATAATTTGAGAAAGTTCGAAGGTAAGTTAGACTAGTTTGGGGTCAAAATTCATTACCAATGATATACAATATTAAAAAAAAAATAGGCAAAAGATTTTTGCTAAATGAGTATCTTTGAAATTCGTTGAAAATATATGAATGAGGCAATATACAAAATTTTAGCAAAATTGGAGGCGATTTGGACTGGTTTAGTATCAAAATTCATAATTAAAATCAAGTTTGAAAATTATTTTAGATACATGTATTAAACATGTATCTCGCACACATGTGTATATGGATATACATGTGATACATATTTGATATACATATGATATATATGTATGCACAAATGATATACAATATGATACACATATCATCCTTTTCCATATTCATCTTCTACTTCGAATTTTCAATTCAAACTACCTCAAAACTCCACTAAATCATCCCAAAATAGATTCAAACTCCTTAAGATGTATTCAATATATTCCAACAACACTCGCTCAAAAGAATGCAAACTTAACCCCTTTTGGTTACAAATAGCTAATTGGTTAACATTTAGCTAATATTGATAATATTTTACGAATTGACTATCTTTTTGTAATATTTTGCTTAAGGGCTAACATAACTGGTAATTTCTCAAAAATATGTTATGACAACCAAGTGCCAGAATTACCTACTTACCAAACATAAGATTTAGATTTTTTTTTAACCTAAATAGTTGCCTTCCCATTACGATAGCCGACGAATATGTAATAATGAATAATTAATGTATAATACATGTATAATTATGTATAATCTAATTTGTATATATACCGGTTAGAAAAAGTAAACACTTGGTGGGCGTTTGGACATATGAATTGTAAAATTCCAAAAAAAAGTGAAAACAATTTTCAAGTGAAAATGATATTTGGAAATTAGAGTTGTGTTTGGACATGAATATTATTTTGGATTGTTTTTGAAGTTTTGCGAGTGATTTGAGTGAAAATTTTGAAAAACAGCTTTTTGGAGTATTTAAAATTTTCTAAAAAATTTCAAAAACTCATCTTCAAGTGAAAATTAAAAATGTTATGGCCAAACACTGATTTCGAAAAAAAAAAAAAAAATTCGGAATTTTTTTTTATGTCTAAGCGGGCTCTTAATTCAACAGGCTATTTGTGTAAATATCACATTTTAGAAATAGTCCAAGTTGGGCCTTCAACTGTGCTTCATCTGTCCAAGTTTAGTCCATTTACATTTTCTTGTTTAGTCCTTTAGCCCAAACTCCATAGCCGCTCTCTCTCTCTCTCTCTCTCTGTCAAGAAAACAGTTCTTCATATAACGCCGATAAATTGACAAATCCAAATTCACTTTTTCTCAATACAATTTAACCGATTTTATACATTCATAAACATATATGTAGTACTCGCATCAGCAGCAATTTATAATACTTTTTTCTCTATTGAATCACAGACAAAAAAAAAAGAAGAAAAGAACCTAGGGTTAGGGTTTGGTTATAATCCGCTTTCATGGCGGAAGATGAAGAATCAATTTCCAATGTGAATAACCCAATCATGACCGACGAGCAAAAAGCCGACTCTGTTATTGAATCGAGTGCCACGTCACCGACACCGGTAGTTGAGAGTAATACTATTTTGCCGGTGTCGGATGTGGGCGCACCGGTGGTAGAATCAGAGGTTGCCGGATGCAGTTCTCAGTACAGTGGCGGTGGTGATGCTGAAGTTGCAGTAGCTGAAAATGTGGAGAATGACGAAGCAGTCGTAGAAAGAGAAGTAGTGGCCGAGGCGGGCCCACCTATGGAAGAACCAACGGTTACTGGGAGAGAAAATGAGGAGAGCAAAGTAGCAGGAGAAGAAAATGTAACGGCGTTGGTGAAAGATGAGGTGGCAGAGGCAGTGAATGCGACGGAGGAGGAAGCTAGCAGTTGTTTGCCAGCTGGTACTGTTGATGAGACAGTGGTTATGACGAGAAATGAGAATGAGAATGTGAATGATGAAACAATGGGGGAGGCAAATATTTCAATTGTTGAAGACAGAAAAAAGTTGGAGGGCGCGGAGAATGGTGAAACTAAAATTGTGAGTAGAAATGATAATAAGGAGAATGGTGAAATAGTGACAGAGGCAAATATTTCAACTGTTGAAGCTAGTAGTAGTCTAGGGTTAGGGAAAGATGGAGAAATGGAGGCAATAAAGAGAGAGGAAGTGGAAATTCCTCCTGTTGTGTTAGATGATTTAGGAGGGGTCACTCTAGAAAAAGAAGATGAAACAATGGATGCTGATGATGAGAAAACTGCTAATGAGGAGAAAGTGGTTGTGACTCGAAATGAGGAAAATGATAAAATGGCACCAGGGATAGATATTTCAGCTGTTGAAGCTGGAATCGAGTTGGAGAAAGATGTGGAAATGGCTACAACGAAGCATGACGAAGGGACTGGTGCTGAGGGCGAGGCTTCTACTGGGGAGAAAGTGGTTGTGGCTCGAAAAGGAGATAATGAAATGGTTACACAGGTAGATACTTCAGCTGTTGAAGCTAGGATAGAGTCAGAGAAAGATGTGGAAATGGATACAATGAAGCATGAAGAAGGGGAACCTGTTCCTCTAGAGGAGGATGGAGGGACGGGTGCTGAGGACGATGCTGCTAATGGGGAGAAAGTTGTTGCGACTCGAGACAAGGGAGATGATGAAATGGCATCAGGGGTAGATATTACAGCTGTTGAAGCTAGAATAGAGTCAGAGAAAGATGTGGAAACGCATGAAATGAAGCATGAAGAAGTGGAACATGTTTCTCTAGACGAAGAGGAGGACGAAGAGACGGGTGCTGAGGACGAAGCTGCTAATGCAACTACTACTGAAATAGAGACTGAAACTGACATGACAGAGTCAGGAAAAGCTTTTGGAGGAAAGAGGAAGAGAAAAATTACTAAGAGTACTGGGAAGTCCAAGTCTGGAGGAAGAACTTCAAGAAAGAAAGCTATTGGAGAGGATGTTTGCTTCATTTGCTTTGATGGAGGGGCTTTGGTGCTATGTGACCGTAGGTAAAGTTTGTTTGTTTTAGAAACATATGTATGTTAAAAATATGATTTTGCTTTGTTCACATTTCATGGAATTCGCTCACGTGGTGCCTCTTTGGTGCTCTTTACTTTCTAGGGGTTGTACCAAAGCATATCATCCTTCATGTATTGATAGGGACGAGGAATTTTTCCGTGCCAAGGGTCGCTGGAATTGTGGTGAGTGCTCTATTTTACCTCTTTGCTAAACTCATCTGACTTTATTGAGTAACATGTACCACAAAGTTCTCGTGTATTAGTTTTGTAAAGATAGAAATACACATATGTCTTTCACACTGATTTATTTCCAAAGTCTTCTCTAGAAGCTGAACTACTAAGCCAACACGACTCAATATTTTGAAATTACAAATAAATGCTTTGTGGGACAATTTTTCCGCTGATAACTCAAACTTCATTCATTAATAACACACCAAGATGGTGTGAAAACTATATACAAGTTGTGAAAGTGATTTTTTTCTGTTCTTGTGAAGTTGTGAAAGTGATTTAACCACAAGTATCTGTCAAGCTATCCCAGTCATTTATACATTTAGGAATCTTCTGCGCACCTAGAAATATGTGAAAACAAATACAGAAGATTCGGAATGACAAAGAAAGAGAGGTGGTATTTGGTGTCAAACTAACAATAGAATAGAAGGGAATGAACAAAGAGAAAGGTGGATTTTTTTTCGTCAGAGGATTGTGCAGTTGCAGCTGAATCCTGTATATGATATAGAGGAAGTGTGGATAACTGATACATTTAGGACGCATTAATCAAATCTATTTCCATTTTTATACGAGGTGTTTGTAAATATCTTAAGATGGAATGGAGCTGTCCTGAAGTTCATTAAACTAGAGGGGGGCCAGTGTCAATTTTTGAGCATAGATTGGGTGCTATTTTTTTCCCGCTGGGCAGTGAACAATAATGGTTACTCTGAGTCGAGTAGAGAGATGATGACTTTTGGGAACATGAAAAGTTGTTAGTTGTATTGTTCACTTCTGCCATCTGGTTCATAGCTTCCGCGTACTTTCAGTTGACGGTAATTGGCTTGTGCTTTTTATAGTACTGTATGAAAAAATTCATTAACACACCATTGGATTGAGAAGTTCGATTAGAAAAAAAGGTTCAATCTTGAGAACTAAAATATTACCTTTACTACTAACCTTATTTATACTATTCAGGATGTGGAAGAATAAACTGCTATCTTCTATCTTAGTTTATTAGAGCTTTCAAACGTGTTTCTTCTTCTACTTGCACTTTCTTCTTTATACTATTCAGGATGTGAAAGAATAAACTGCTATCTTCTATCATAGTTTATTATAACTTTAAAACATGCTTCTTTGTCTACTTGCCTATTGCTTTTACATTGCAGCCCCTTTTGTACTTTTTTCAGGTTGGCATCAGTGTACTATTTGTCAGAAGAATGCTTACTATATGTGCTACACATGTACATTTTCATTATGCAAGGGGTGCATCAAAGACGATGTCATCCTATGTGTAAGAGGAAACAAGGGTTTTTGCAATATCTGCATGAGAACTGTCAAGCTAATAGAAGGCCTTGGTAAAGAAGACAATGATGTATGTACTTCTACTATACCTTGCTATCCTCTTGATCTGTTGATTGGATATAAGCTATTCTCAACCAAGGTCGTTGCACACCCTATGGATGTGCATATTTTTGACGATGTTTAATGTTCAATTTAAATACAAGTTGCTGTAATTGGAAAAAGTGCATAAAGAAAGATTTGAAGAAGATTAAAGAACATAATGATTGGCGACATTGGTTAAAAAATAAGGAAGTTGGGCATGGGAAAAGGTTGGCCTATCATATCTATTATCTAAGCCATTTAAGAGCGTAGAAACTTTGGTTATAAACTTTTATGCTAATATCAAAATAGTAACGAGAGACCAAGTTAATATTATGAGTGGTGTAGTAGGCATATAGTGATATAGATATTGAGACCACTTTTGGGTTGTTTGATTAAATTAAATATCGTAAATATCATCTAATATATGTAAATAGGATAACCTCTCTATGACAACATCTCTATATAACACCCATTCACTATAAAAGCCAAGTTTTTCTCGGAATTGATTTTTATGTTATGTTATAATATATGTCCTCTATAACAACACTTCACTGAGCCGAGGGTCTATTGGAAACAACTTCTCTATCCTCACAAGGTAGGGGTAAGCCGTAAGGTTTGCGTGCACACTACCTTCCCCAACGGTGTGGGATAATACTGGGGATGTTGTTGTTGTTATAACAACACTTCACTATAACAATCAAAAAATATCGGAACAAATGAGGCCCTTGTAGAGAGGTTTGACTGTACCTAAGTTCTCTTTTATATGGTTGCAAGCAACATGAACAGTTCTGTGTTTCAGTTTCTGTTTTTCTACTGGTAATTGCTTGATGATTTTAATTTCTTCTTCTTTAAAATGGTAGCATTTTTTAATCTAAACCTGTAGCTCATGTCTGATCTTGTTACTCTTTGCTGGCCCAGGGTCCGGTAGATTTTGACGATAAGAGTAGCTTTGAGTATCTGTTCAAGGACTACTTAATGGATTTAAAAACGAAGCTATCTTTATCTTCAGATGAAATAGCTGATGCCAAAAGTCCTTGGAAAGGGGCTAATGTGTCGGCTTCTAAACAAGAACTGGCGGAGTCAAAATTTGACAATAATGATGATGCAGGTTCTGGTTCAGATGCTTCCACTGAGACATTGGAAGTCAGTAGAACTAAAAAAAGAAAGCTAAGAAAGCGTTCAAAATCGGTCAGAAATGAAGAGGATGCAACAACTACAGCTGTTACTATTAGCGAAGGCTTCTCCACAGCTGGCACCACTGAGTGGGCATCAAAAGAGCTGCTTGAATTTGTTAAGCACATGAAAAGTGGTGACACTTCTGTTCTTTCTCAATTTGATGTGCAAGCTCTGTTGCTCGAATATATCAAAACAAACAAACTGCGTGATCCTCGTCGTAAAAGTCAAATTATATGTGATTCAAGACTTGAAAGATTATTTGGTAAACCACGAGTTGGGCACTTTGAGATGTTAAAACTACTTGAGTCTCATTTTCTTATGAAAGAGGATTCTCAGACTGATGATGTTCAAGGTAGTGTAGTTGATACAGAATTTAATCAATTTGAAGCTGATGCAAATGCTGACACTCCTACAAGGGCAGTCAAAGACAGGAAACGTAAACGTAAGAAAGGTGAAAACAGGGGACCTCAGTCAAATCTTGATGAGTATGCAGCTATTGATGTGCATAACATCAGCTTAATTTACCTTCGACGGAAGTTGGTGGAAGACCTTTTTGAAGAGGATGACAAATTCCGTGATAAAATTATTGGAACCTTTGTGAGAATACGAATTTCTGGTAATGTTCAGAAGCAGGACCTTTATAGGCTGGTGCAAGTTGTAGGTAATCACATGTAGCTTTCAGGACATAGCTTGTTTGTACTACTTTTTTTTTCTTCCTGTTTTTTTCCTTTTTGCTTTGATGTTATCATTATGTACATGCATAGTATTTGAAGCTCGACTTCTTTTTCCAAACAATGTGGTTCTGGCTGCAGGTACAAGCAAAGCTGCCGAACCATACAAACTTGGCAAGAGGACAACTGATATTGTGCTGGAGATCTTAAATCTGAACAAGACAGAGATTTTATCAATAGATACAATCTCAAATCAAGATTTCACAGAGGTGATTGAATATGCGCTTCATGTGCTACATCATGAAAATATAGTTTGAAACACCTAGTTTGGCATTATGAAATTGGTGAAGATGAGAAAAGCTGTGGGAAAGAAAAATATATCAGAATAATTGAAATCCTGATAAATAATTCAAAAGAACGAAGAAAGAAATTTGTCACGAAATTGAGTTTTCTTGTTTCCATATCACAAGGTTTTTATTACAAATAGACTAATTAAAAACACATTTTTTTGTAAATTTTGGGCTTACTACAAAAAAATCCCTAAAGTTGGCTCAGTTTGCAACTTGCCACACCTGAATCATGTGAGGTTTTTGTTATCCCCTTAATTACAATTTCTAGCGTCTATTTTCGCCCAAATGTGCTAGGTTGCTAGAGAAGTGGTTTCAGTTCTCTGTTGGCGCGTGAGCACAGAGTGTAAATAAGCCTCCACTTGGCTATTTGTTCCATCAACTAATTGTCACATGATCATGTACCATTACTAGTTGTTTTGACTGTGTATTTCTTTTTATATGTTCTTTTTTCCTCTTCAGTTGTTTGTTCTTTTTGTTTAGAACATTGGATTGAACCCAAAAATAAGAGTTGCAGCCAAACTTGTTACAAATCTAGACGAGAAATGGAGTTCCAAAAATGCCAACTATAAAAGAAAGAATAGTTTTATTTAAAATAAATGCAGCTTGTTTAAACTTTGTAGCTGTAGCTATGCCAGAAAATAAATAGAGTTCCAGCCAAACAGATTCTCAAAAAATGAGCAAGTTTAAACTGAAAAAATTGTATGTTGGGAAAAAAATGAGTTCCAGTCATGCTTGTTACATTGATTTTGAAAAATGCGCGAGCTTAAACAGAATTAAGTTAATTTGAAGTAAAACGCGATGTGCTTAAAATTTAGAACTGTTACTACCCTTTAAAAAGGGATTATCGGCCAAATTTTTTATAGTTTGTCTGGAAAAGAAGTGCTCCCAAAAATGTGAGTTTAAAAAAATTAGAGCTTTGTTCAATGTAAAAAATTCTACATGTGTGGAGACATTCCCCCCAAATTTTTGTCCAGAGTTAATAGACATCAAAAATTGTAATTCAAGGGTAATAGAAGCTCGGGATAGTCTCAAGTGCTCAAGTTGCAAACAGGCTAAGTCTAGAAGAATTTTTTGTGTATTAAGCCTAAATTTTATATAAGATAGAAGTGAAAGCAATAGAATCAAGGTCACTGAAGTTCTTATCACAATATAGTGAAGCTTGTTGAAAAAGCAATGCTTGGAAGGTCACCATTGGTGTTCGACTGCTGTTTGCGTTGTTGACTGACGACTGAAGTGAGAGGGGGTTATTGGAGTACTAGAGGGTTTGAGGTTCACCCTTGATTAAGTTTTACCTCATCTCCTTTCTCCTTATGCTTTTGTATGGACAATGCTGTACTTGGAATCAACCACTGTTTTCCCTGCCTTTTTTCTAGTTTTCCTATATAATCTAAACACTTAAAAAGACCTTTTGTTTGGAGCAATTACTTCTCCATCACTCAGTAGAACCCTGGAAACCGGACGTCGCATAAAGGAAAACGCTGAAGACGAGGGAAGGGGTTTTGCAGGCAGAAAGGAAAACGTGGAAACAAAAGGGAAGGGGTTATATTCAACCAGAGTTTGCCTACTACATTGGTGTTTGGGTTGCTTTGGAGTACAAGCACGATTAAAGATCATGAACTCTAAAGCAAAGGGTTTAAATACTCCATGTTTGATTAGTTATCCAACAAAAGTCTCGGTTAGCCCCCCCCCAAAGAAGGTTGTACTCGTGCATTGTATTCTTAGTATTATTCACCTGTCACCCCTTAGAAAAGAAGCAATGATCCTAAAGCTGGTTGTCTTCTGTTCATACATATTAGCACCTTCGTGATGCACTTAATGAAATCACACTTAAGTATTGTCTTGTGTCCAAGCTGTTCACATGTATCTCTTATGACTTGTTAGGAAGAATGCAAGCGTCTGCGCCAGAGTATGAGATGTGGACTCATTAATAGACCAAAAGTGGTATGCTGCAGCTTGATATCGATAAATACTTCTGGTTTGCACTTATTCTCGTTATGCTGATTAAATTGGTTTATTCACAGCGTGACATTCTTGACAAGGCCATGGAAATACATGCAGCAAGAGTTAATGATGTAAGTTAAACAGAAAAGTTTCTTTTGAATAGTTCTATCAATGTGCATAGGATTGTCATTTAGAGATCTGCCAGTGATTAGTAAGGTTGAAAGAAAGTAATTCAGCAGTTGGAGTGAAATTCCTTTTTTTGCAGATTATTTCTTCTATTACATTCTTAAAACTTGGAATGAAGTGGATATCTGTCTCTTTCTCTGTGGCTGTCTCCTCTGTCTCTGGGTGCATGTGCAATCTTCATGAGTTCTCTTGTGGAAATTATGTATAAGCTATGTGCCCCATAGCCCCTTTTTGGGCTAGCTATTCAGACATGATTGTTTATTTGACCTGCAGTGCTTGGTCCTTTAGATGCATTTTTATCTACACAAATAGCTATTGGTGTAGTATTCTTTATTTATTGTATACTGGAATTTATGTCCCTATCTATCATTAATCTTTACCTTATTAAAGAAAAGTAGTTTTGGCAGTCAGCACTTTGCAGATTAAGTGTTGCAGATGCTACTATTGTGCTAGGACATTTAGGAGAGAAAATAGAAAAGGCATATTGAAAGCGATATTGTAAGTGGAAGAGGGAAATTTGTAGGTTTTAGATCTTTGTACTTACCCTTTAGCATTTTGAGGATTGGAGAAGTCTGGTCAACACATATACCAGCCATGGTTATTGACCTCTATAAGAATTCAGAGATACACTCATTTGTTGGCTACCATAAACCTTATGAAGTTCAGTTACCCAGTCTCAACCTGTTTAGCAAGCGTTAATGGTTAGGCGTCAAATATCTTTTTATGGACTTTTTAAAAGTTGACTATTTTTTTAGGGTCTTTAGCATAAAATGTTCTATTGCTCTTGGTGTGAAAAGAATTGTGTCAGGTTATGCTCTGTACTGATTTTGTTCTTTTGTTTTGCACTTCTGATGGATTCTTTCTGCTTCTAGCCGTCCTCTATTGGTTCCCAAGTTGTTCTAATATATCTTGCCTGGTTCTTTTTGCTGTTGTTCAGTGGCTGGAGTCAGAGATACTCCGTCTCAGTCATCTTCGTGATCGAGCAAGTGAGAAAGGACGCAAGAAGGAATATCCTTTGTTCGCCAAAAATTTGTCATTCCATTCGCTTCCCTTCCCTCCTGCCATTATCAAACTGCAATGCAATATTTTGCTTGAAAGATAAATGTCTTCTTTGGTTATCATTTTTTTCTCTGGAGCAGGACTGTTAGAGCCAAAAATTGTGTGCAGTGCTAGGGTCTCATAATAAATTTTCCTTGATATCAGAGGATGAATAAAGTTCGCTTATGAAAATTATTATTGCTTTTTTTAGCATATGCTGGGTTTGCATTAGGATTCAATCTCTAGGTTATGAATGTTCTGTGCTCTTGCAGTAATTCATGTATTTCCTTCTTTTTTTTAAATTTCCTTTTAATTGTTATTTTATGTTGTTTAATAAACTTATCCTCACTTTGGCGTTGTTTGAATTTTAGTCGTTGAATATTGTTTTGTCCAGATCAAATATCGAGAGATCCATCAATACAATAGAAGATGGGACCTTTAGAAGCAATTCTCCCATCCCCCTTCTATTAGTCTTTGCTTCTTGTCGCTTGCACTGAATCAGTCACTCTTATATACTCCTTAACTAAGGATTACACTTAGAGAATGTGTAGAGAAACTACAGCTCTTGAAGACTCCCGATGAGCGTCAGCATAGACTTGAGGAAGTTCCAGAAATACATGTGGATCCAAAAATGAACCCAAGCTACGAGTCCGAGGATGAGGATAGTGAAAGTAATGATAAACGAGGTTCTGTTAGTTCCTTTTTCTTCTTCATCTGTTATAGTTAATACACCTTGCTGTGTATAATTTGGAAGTTGCTGCTTCTGCATGCAGATGTTTACATGAGGTCTAGAGATTCAAGTTTTAGCCGGAGAGGACGTGCGCCAGTTTCTCCAAGAAGCAACTTTTCTCCAAAAGAATCCTGGGGGGCTGTAGGAAAAGTTTCTTCAAAGAATTTGGAATTAAACAGGAGTTCCTCTGGTAAAAACGTTTTGAGCAGAAGTGAAGATGGTGCACATTCTGGAGGGGGACTGAATGGAGATACATGGAATGAAGGAAGAGATAGGGAGACAGAATCTAAGAATCTGGAGAAGCCGACGTCTGCTGCTAATTCTGACCCAACTGGACGGAATAGCCAATTTTTGTCAAGAACAGAATCATTTTCTGGTGCGCCATCGGTAGGTTCTCCAGCCATCCAGAGTAAGGTTGCAGAAACTTCCATCAAGATCAATGAAGCTGAAAAAATGTGGCATTACAAGGATCCTTCTGGTAAAATACAGGGACCATTTTCTATGGTCCAGTTGCGTAAATGGAGCAATACAGGTTACTTCCCTGCTGAATTGAAAATATGGAGAACTACCGATAAACAAGAGGAATCTATTCTTTTGACTGATGCATTGGCAGGGAGGTTTGAGAAAGTGCCATCAGCAGTTGACAATATACTTTCAACAACTGTTCTGCAAAAACAAGATGGAGAGAAACCTCAAGTCGACCAGAATATTGGATCTCAGAATTCTCGTCGTTTGGTTCCCTCTGGAGGTGGAATGACTTCTTCTGGTGAAGTTTCTGCTCTTTCTACGGGCAGTTGGAGTAACAGTGATTCTATGAATCTCCCTTCTCCTACTCCAAAGCAGAATAATGCCGGTTGGGTTGGAGGAGATGGATCTGCTGTTACAGCTGTAAATTTGTATCATAGTGGTAACAGAGTTCTCCAATCTCCTCCCGCTGCACTAGATGGTGGGATTCATATGTCTGTTTCTGTTCAAAATTCTGGTGTGCATTCAGTTAGGGGATCGGATAGTAATAATGTGAATTCTGGTAGTGCTTTTGGTCTAGCGCCCACTTCTGAGCAGGTAACTGCTGCACAGTCTGGATATTCTTTGCAAAATGCTCAGTCATTTGCTTCTAGTAGCGAACAACATACTGCAGTGATGAATAGCCAACTTGGTGCATGGGATGCAGCAGCTCTCCAAGCGGAATCTCTTGATATGCAGAACCCTAATGTGGATGTCAATACTTGGGTTGCAGCTGCACCTTCCAAGGGAGAGCCAAATGTTTCTGTTCTGGCACCAGGGCAGCCCCAGGGATATGGTAACTGGGGTACTACGTCGTCATCTGTTCAGAATGTTGCTGGAAATTATTCAAATGCAGGTGCCTCTGTTTTGCCTCAACCTGATTATTGGAGAGCTCCAGCTCAAGGCAGCCAACAGAACATACAGCCTACAACTATGCCTAATGTTCCATGGGGTGGTTTGCAAGAGAATATGAGTTCTGCTTCAGGGTTAAGACCTGAAAATAACAATGGCTGGGGTATGATGCCAGGAAATCCAAATGTGGGCTGGGGTGGACCTGTACCAGCAATCATGAATGTGAATTGGGGAGCGACTGTTCAAGCAATGCCTCAAGGGAACGCAAATCCGGGGTGGGTTCCCACTGGGCCACTTCCTGGGAATCCGAACCCCGGATGGGTTGCACAATCAGGGAATCCTGGTGTTCAGGGCTTGGCGCCTGGAAATGCCAATCCAGGTTGGGTAGCTCCAACAGTGAGCTCAGGATCAACTATTCAAGCGCCTACATCTGGTAATGGGTGGGCGGCTATAGGAACTGGAAATCCTGGAGCACATATCCAAGGACCTTCTCAAGGAGATTCAAATCAAGGTAGGGGTGCACCTAGTGGAAGTCGGGGGACAAGAAATAATGATCACCATCAAGATGGGAGATTCTCGGGTCAGAGGGACAAAGGATCTCATGGTAGTAATTCTGGTTACAATAGTAGGAACTGGGATAGGCAACCGTCTTCTGGAAGTAGAGGGCCTGGAGGTTCATCTAGAGGTGGCTTCAACAGGAATAAGCCATGCCCATATTATCCGAGTGGTCGATGTATAAAGGGTCCTAGATGCAATTTTCTTCATAACTAATCAGGAGGAACAAGTAGGAATAGTAGGAGAAAGGTGATTTTGTACAGTGATTTTGTCTCAGTTTTCTTTAGTATATAGGCAATTTTGGTGTTTTATATTTGTAAAACTTTGTGCAGATTAGTAGCTCAGCTCTCATCTGATCTGATACAATCTATTTCCAGTAGCTAGAGTCAGCCTGCTTCCATATCAGTTTAATTTGTTGTTATCAGCTTCTAATAAAGCCACAGGCGAGCGTTATGCAATATTTTCTCCTAGTTTCCTTTTGTGCCTGTTCTATGCTTTGTACTTGGAAAGTTTTGGTAAACACACAAAATTCATACAATTTAAACCATGAAGTTTAAGCTAGCACAAAAAGGCAATAGCAGACTTATCTATTTGAAAATTTATTTGACCATTTTATTATCAACTTCTACTGCAGATCACAAAAATATAAGAAACGCCTGGCTTATCCAAGGGATATGAAAGAGGATAGACTTCTCTTTTTCGACTTTAGTTGATTAGATTTCTAACTGTCTTGACAATTCTCCCCAAGAGTTAAAAAAAACCTCTGTTTTCATTTGAGGACAAAGAACCAAAATGTCGTTGAAAACACCCTTTCTTTTTTGGGGAAAAGACTGGAGTACCTATAAAAATTAAAATATTTACCCTGCTTTACCTATAAAAGAATCCTATCCATTAAATAATTACAATTTCCTACCCATCTAATAAACAAACGCGTATCTCAAAATAACTACCTCAAGTTGCTAATGCCCTACCTATAAAAACGCAAAAGCTGCTCAAAATTTCAGAAAATTAATGCACAAATATTGAGATTTCCACCGATATCTGTTGAAGATTTGGAGATCGGAGATCGCCACTCTAATTTGAAGATCGGAAATGTAAAAAAACAGAGCGAAGATGCCAATTCTCTTCAAAATTCGAGTTTTTCTCCTTAAATTTTTCCGATTTTAATTTCGCAGAAGTTTAGCGCTCAAACTTCTGAACTTTTAGCTGAAAATTTTGTTCTCAGTTTGGAGATCTGGAAACTGGAGGATTGAATCATAACAATTGATTTGATTTCGAAAAATTTTCTGTTGAACTTCAGTATTTGACATCAAACACTGTTGAAATTTGAATTGTCGAGATTCAATTTTGGACATATAACTTCGGAATCATGGAAAATATACCAATTCTACTGCAGCATAGTGGAGAATGGGATGATAACCATAATTTATGTGATACCTATATAGTATATAAGTATGCTAAATCAGTATACTAGGCGAATATAGAATTTTACTGGTTTGTGTGTGTTTTTTTATCAGTAAGACATGATACCAATATAGTATATAATTATGCTAAATCAGTATACTATGCGAGTATAGAATTTTACTGGGTTTGTGTGTGTGTTTTTTATCAATAAGACATGATACATATATAGTATATAAGTATGCTAAATCAATATACTATGTGAGTATAGAATTTTACTAGTTTGTGTGTGTGACATGATACCCATATAGTATATAAGTATAGTATATCGATATACTATGTGAGTATAGAATTCTAATGGTTTGTGTTTGTATTTTTTTATCAGTAAAAGATGATATGGATATAGTGTATAAGTATGCTAAATCAGTATACTATCCGTGTATAGAATTGTACTAGTTTGTCTGTGTTTGTTATTATCAGTAAAAGATGATACTGATATAGTATACAAATATGCTATATCAATATACAATGCGGGTATATAATTGTATTGGTTTGTGTGTTTGTTATTATCAGTGAAACATGATACCAATATGGTATATATGTATAATAATATAGTATATATGTATGCACAATGCTTCTTCCTCATAGTGAAAACAATAACACAGAGTCTTTTATTCACACAAATACAAAGAAAAACACAAATATCCTATGATTTTGAAAACCCACTTTCACTATCATATGATTTTGAAAACCCGTACTGTCACAAGCAAAAATTTCACCCAAAAGTTACTATTAGACGAAGAGATAGAACGGAATCTGAAGTTTAATTTTAAATTTGGAATCTGGATGCAATATTGGTTCCCATGGTTTGAGTATGGAGATTTGTGAACTGAATTGCATGCAGTGTAAATGAGGCACACGAACTGAGGCGTTAAAGTGACGGGAATAAGCTAATAAATGAGCCGGGTAAATAATTTGGGCCGGATGGATAGGAGAGGTAATTAGTTTGGGCCTGAACATTAAAGGGTAATTAGTTTGGGTTTAATAGGTATTAAGTGAGATTTTCTCTTCTGTTTTTAACCAGATTCCTTTTCAACAAATTGCAATCCTTCTGAATAATTGTTCTTCTGTTACCAAAATTTCCAACTTTGTCCTATAAAATCTGTCCATTATGGCTAAAGTATTAATCTTCCCATGATGTACATCATTTCTACATCCTTCAACATCAACTGCTGCAATTCTCTAAACCATTTAAGACGAAAACCACTCTCCAAAATCCTTTCTTTTTATTCTTCTTCTACTATAATCCCCTGCTCTAAATTACCCCACTACAAAACCAAACTTGAAATATCCCAATGCAAATGGAGGACAAATCATATTTTTGTCCAAACCAATGCACTACTTTCTCTTTTAGAAACCAAATGCAAATACATGACTCAACTCAAACAAATTCAGTCTCAGATGATTATCACTGGTCTATTCTCAGATGGGTTTGCTTCAAGTCGTTTAATAGCCTTTTGTGCCCTCTCAAAAAAGGGTAATCTTAATTATTGTAAAAAGATTTTGTATAATATGGAAAACCCAAATACATTTTCTTGGAATATGGCTATAAGGGGTTGTAGTGAAAGTGAAAACCCCAAAGATGGAATCTTTTTGTACAAACAAATGCTTAACATGGAAAACACAAATACATTTTCTTGGAATATGGATATAAGGGGTTGTAGTGTAAGTGAAAACCCCAAAGATTCAATTTTTTTGAACAAACAGATGCTTATAACTAAAGGGAGTGAATGTATTTGTTTGAAGCCTGATAATCATACTTTTCCTTTGTTGCTTAAGATATGCTCTAGATTGGATTTGTATTATATGGGTCATGAGATTCTTGTGCATATTTTGAGGTTTGGTCATGATCAAGATGTGTTTGTGCACAATGCAATGATTCATTTTTTGGTTTCTTGTGGGAAGTTGGTGGATGCAAATAAGCTGTTTGATGAAAGTTCTATGAGGGACTTAGTTTCTTGGAATTCACTGATTAATGGTTATGTTAGGAGTGGGAGACCGAGGGAGGCGTTGATGGTATTTGAGAAGATGAAAATGGCATCTGTGGAGCCCGATGAAGTTACTATTATTGGGATAGTAGGGGCGTGTGGTCAGCTTAAGAATTTGGAGCTAGGAAGGAAGTTACATAGCTATGTTATGGATACAGGCTTGAATATTCGCGTACCACTTTGCAATGCACTCATAGACATGTATGTGAAGAATGAGAGTGTACACGAAGCAAAGGATTTGTTTGATAGGATGGAGGAGAGGACTATGGTAAGTTGGACTACAATGATTAGTGGGTTTGCTAAATTAGGCCTTTTGGATGAAGCGAGGAGGCTTTTTAATGAGATGCCAGAGAAAGCTATTGTACAGTGGAATGCCTTGATCGGAGGTTATGTCCAAGCTAAGCGTGGTAAAGAGGCACTGGCTTTGTTTCACGAATTGCAAACCATGAATGTGAAACCTGATGAAATGACTATGGTTAGTTGTCTATCAGCTTGTGCGCAGCTTGGCGCACTTGATATTGGGTTTTGGATTCACCACTACATCAAAAAACATAAGCTTTGTCTAACTGTTTCACTGGGAACCGCGCTGGTTGATATGTATGCCAAATGTGGTAATGTGGAAAAGGCACTTCAAATTTTTCATGAGATGCCCGTCAAAAACTCGTTGACTTGGACAGCTGCAATTGGTGCCTTAGCATTTCATGGAAATGGACGTGATGCTTTGTCATATTTTTCGAAGATGGTTGACAGTGGCCTGATACCAGATGATGTCACATTTCTCGGGGTCTTATCAGCTTGTTGTCATGGAGGTTTGGTTGAAGAAGGGCAAAAGTTTTTTGCTGAAATGAGTGCAAATTTCAAAATTCCTCCTAAATCTAAACATTACTGTTGTATGGTGGACCTTTTGGGCAGGGCAGGGCTTTTGCATGAAGCTTATGAGCTTGTCCAGAGAATGCCAATGGCGGCTGATGCTTCAATATGGGGAGCACTGTTTTTTGCTTGTCGAGTTCATGGGAACGTCGAGATGGGGGAAAAGGCAGCTCTGAAACTTCTTGAGCTTGATCCTGGTGATAGTGGAACTTATGTCTTACTTGCTAATATGTATGTTGAAGCAAATATGCGGCTTAAGGCACGAGATGTTCGGAAGATGATGGATCAAAGAGGATTAGAAAAAACACCTGGTTGCAGCTCCATTGAAGTAAATGGAAAACTTTTTGAGTTTATTGTTAGAGACAAGACACATCCACGGTCCGATCAGATTTATGGAAGTTTGATTCACTTAACGAGACATATGGAAATAGTTAATTATTTTCCATTTACCGGATATGACCTCCTACTTGACACTGATGTTTACTGCGCAATATAAGAAATCCGTCGCCAAACCTACTTAAACTACATAAAAGCTTGGCCCCACAGGCGATGTTCCAATGATTAGGAGGGGACATGAGTCGACCTGCAATCGTCAGGCCATGAGCCTGACTACTTGATTAGCTCCTTTTCCTGTTGAGGTATTGTGACTTGCTTTTGAACACTCCTGCATTATTCCATGGCTTAAGATCATATTATCTGAATATTTGGTGTTATCTTGCTAGATGTAAATTCTGTTTCTTTCTAAATTAGTTCCTCTTATGTTGACCAACTCTTAAGTCATATTTTAGCGGTTTAGTTATGCATCTCAACTCATTGTTTCAAGCTAGCGATCATCCTGATCTTTTAAGTTGAAGATGTAATCCAAATCCTACTCTTGATTCTTGATAAGTCAGTAAAAAAAAGTTTACTCCTATTGTATCACATCTTGTAGCTTATGTACAAAGTTATCAAAAGTTAGCTTTTAAAGGAGCTCGATTGTTGCTTTCTTAATTCTTAAACTCTTTCTCATAGTTGCTATTATGGGTGTCGTCGTCCTAGATTAAGGAAAATATATTAATGGGTCTCAAAGATTGTAGTAGCTAATGCTTGCCATTCTTAAGGGTTCGTCTCGTACAATGTATCCCACCATTGTACCAAACGACCCCTTAAGAATGGGGTGGGATATCCCATGGGATTAGGTATCCCACCTTCTATATGGAATAACTAATCTCACCATTTTAGTGGAAAATTTATCCCCATATTAGCTAATGCCTCTGACCTAATATGGGATAAATACAATTCCAAATTCTATCTCGAGATTATTATCATTATCCCATGTACCAAACGACCTCTAAGAGTTGTAAGGAAAGATAGTGTCACAAGATCGTTTCGTCCAGAAGTATAATATATGATCAAACCATTCGCCATATGAAGGTTTAATAAATCTCATAGCCTTTTGTTTCTGTCCTAGACATGGCCTAAGTATTCTGTCGCCATTTCTCCCTCCCTTTTCTTTTCCCTCCTCAACAACAATAACCCAGTGAAATCCACAAGTTGGGTCTGGGGAGGGTAGTGTGTACGCAGACCTTACCCCTACCCCGAGGGAGTAGAGAGGCTGTTTCCGATAGACCCTCACCTTTTCTTTTCCTCTTCATTGGTACCAAATGCTGACGTCCCACAAGAATAGTTGTACTGTGAAATATACTTATTGTTTGAATTTCTTTCAAACAGGAGCACAGTTAGCTGGTCAGGTAGAAGGATGATGAGATGATGGATGAGCTAAAAGGTTTTATCTGTGAACATTTTCTCAGCATATATTGGCAGCAGCCAAATACAAACCCCAGTTCAAGGAAGGAGTTCTTTTACTCCTGGATTTCCAGAAATGGATGATAATCCAATATCAGAACCTGAATTTAACATGGCTCTGTTCACAATGGGATGAGAAAGGCTGGTGGATGAGAGGGGCCCGGAAGCTATCCAAATGTTTTTCAACACTCCATCCGGTTAGTGTTTTTAGACTGCTTGCAGAAACTAATTGGCAGAATTGAGCTACTTGAGAGTCTAAATGTCATTGAGAACGAGTTTATCGGTCAACAAACGAATTCTATCTACAAATGCTAATATTATGGATCAGTCGACTTGTCATGATTGGTTGTCTCATACAATTAGATCAGACAAGCTTGGAGAGCTTGGAGAGGTGATTTGAATCGCTATCAGAGAGAACTGAATTTAACGTGCACGTACCATCTATAAACTGATTTGGATTCGAGCACAAAGTTAAAGCCCAAACCTAATGGTCATCAAAAAGTTTTCTGTAAAAATGTGATGTGCTTCTTTTCTAGATCATGAATTTCTTTGTATTACTAGTCATTGATGGGTTCTTCATACTAGTCTTGAATCCCTGACCTAGTGGAAAACTTTAAAGCCAATAACCATTTACTTGACTCCCAAACTCAAGGAAGACTAGTCCTTGTATTATTACTAATCATTAAGTTTGAGAAACCTTAGAACTTAAAATGAAAAATATTTTGGAACAAGATGAATGACATGAACGAACAATTAGTAGACTTCGGGTGAAATTTGGGTGTAAACATATTGTCACCCGCATACTTCGTGCTGACATTGTGAGGCTACGTCATTAATTCATTAGTTTTATGATGGTTGTCAGCCTATCGCGACCCTCCTTCTTTGGGACTTGGGACTGACTATGTGAACAAGCTCGAACGAGCAGAGTTTAGTCGTGGTACTACATTTACTTTAGATCCTATGCATCATTAGAGATTCTTTGTGATGACCCAAGGGGTCATATTATGAATTAAGACTTCGTTATAGGTTTATTAGCCATAAAAATATTTAATTTTAACTACCTCGATTTGTGTGCGCAGTCCAGACGTGAAACCGGAAAGCTTTATGTGAAAATATAAGAAATATTAATTTTTAGAATTTAAAGTTTGGTTTTAGTTGACTTGAGTCAACATTTGGAATAAACGGACCTGGATATGTGTTCTGACTATCCCGTGAGGTCCGCAGTAAAATATGGGACTTGGGCGTATGCCCGAAATTGAATTCCGAGGTCCCAAACCTTAGAAATCAATTTTTGAAAGAAATTGTTTTGCTGAATTACTAATAAAATAAAGAAAAGAACTAACGTTTGAAACCATTGGTATCGGGCCCGTATTTTAGTTCCGGAGTCCGGTACAGATTTGTTATAGTATTTGAATACTATCTGTGAACTTTAAGTGTTCTCGAGAAAAATGATGAGTTTTGAGGTTTAATTCATAGTCTTACATGTTATTTTTATGATTTGATCGCACGAGCAAGTCTGTATGATGTTTTTAAACTTGCATGCATGTTTGGTTTGAATCCCCGAGGGCTCGGATGAGTTTCGGATAGGCCACGAGGTATTTTTACACTTAAAAAGTTTGTTGTTTTGCTGCATCCTGGGAGTCGTTTTTGTACTATGTGAACGCAAAGTCTGGGCCGCGAACGTGAAGTATCGGTGGGATACCCTTCGCGAACGCGTGCCGACTTATGCGAACGCGTTGAGTAAACTGGGCCTCGGGGAGGAGCCTGGGTTTCTTTTATGCGAACGCGACCATTCGGCCGAGATCGCGGAGGGCCCAGTTGGTAAAGCATCGCGAACGCGGGCAGGCTCACCCGATCGCATAGAAGGCCTGCCCAGTCATATTTAAACACTGTTAAACACGGACATAACCCTTTCTTTCACTATTTTTCGAACTACCCAGCCCTAAAGACGATTTTCTTCACCAAAGTTCATCCCCAGAGTGTAGGTAATCAATTCTAAACTCTACTCTTTCAATTACCCAATGTTTTTCATCACTTTTAAATCAAAAATCAAGAATTTTCATGGTAAAAATTGAGGGTTTGGGTATAATTAGGAAATTTTATAAAAATCGAATCTTTACCTCGAATTGAGGTTCGATTTCAAAACTAATTGCATATTCGGGCTCGGGGGTGAATGGATAAACGTAATTTGGTCTGAACCCGTTTGGACCAAGCAAGCCCGGGGTTGGTTTTAACTTTTTTTTTAGAAAACATAGGAAAAACATAATTTTTCAGTAAAGTCGGTTCCTTTAGCATTAATTAATGATATTAAACTAATTATGATTAGATTCGAGTGTGTTGGAGGTGATCGAAAGGAAAAGCGACAATTGAGCAGTGAGTAGCCTGCGAAATTGAAGTAAATGTTGTGTCTAACCTTAGCTTGAGGGAATAGATATTGTATGACTACTTGTTACCTGTTTGTTTGTTAAATTGAATGCATAGGTGAGGTGTCGAGTACCTATACGTTGTGGTCAGGTCATACCATGCGAGTAAATGTTATTTCTTGTTATTCAGGTTGTCTTAAAGCCCCTCATCTGTGATTATTGTTGTTAGTGAAATGTTGAAAATATTGAGTTGAGATTGAAATATTAAATGGTGATAGAAATTATGATGAAATATTGTTTCTCGTGAAATCCCCTTTTATGTTGTTGATGATTTGATGAGATTGTGAGGAATAGTGTAAAGCACGAAGGGTAATGTCGTGCATGATTTGTTTATAAGGTGAGGAAGAGAGTAAAGCACGAAGGGTGATGTCGTGCAATTCTTAATTATAATCTGGTGAGGATGAGAGTAAAAGCATGAAGGATGATGTCGTGTATTCTATTTATTATTTGGTGAGGCTGAGAGTAAAAGCACGAAGGGTGATGCCGTGCAAGTTTATTTTCTATCTTTAATTGCTAAAATTAGTGTTGATCACTATCTGTGTTTGCCTTATTGTTTTCCTCTTCCTTATGTTGAAAATTCCCTATCGCATGCTCCCTTCCCATTAATTATTGTTTACATTCTTTAATTGTTATTATTTCCTGTTAGTATGATTCGATGTCCAGGTTTTATGTGGTGTCTTGTCCTAGCCTCGTCATTACTTCGCCAAGGTTAGGCTCGACACTTACTCAGTATATGGGGTCGGTTGTACTGATACTACACTCTGCACTCTTTTGTGCAGATCCAGGTACCGGCCAGCGTTAGGAGATCTTAGTAGCCGATATCATCATTCGGAGACATGAGGTAGATCTGCTGGCGTCCGCAGATTCCTGGAGTCTTCTCTTAGTTTATAGAGACTGTTTTATTCTACTCAAAACAAATATATTATTTCTTTTTCAGCCTATTATTTGTAGTTTTCTTAGAAGTTCGTGAATTGTGACACCAGACCCTGGGTA
This sequence comes from Nicotiana knightiana, assembly GCA_005239525.1. Classification (NCBI taxonomy): domain Eukaryota; kingdom Viridiplantae; phylum Streptophyta; class Magnoliopsida; order Solanales; family Solanaceae; genus Nicotiana; species Nicotiana knightiana. Next base: position 47,313 of record ML417747.1, read on the forward strand.
GTCTTAGAGTTATATATATTTAGTTCGTGGCTCGATTTATTTATTTGTTTAACATTTTATTTATGAGGTTATTCGCTGGAAATTATTAGACTTAATTTACTTTAAATTTATTTTATTGTGCTTAAATAAGTAACCAAAGGAAAAATAGCTAATCAAATTCTAACATTGGCTTGCCTAGCAAGTGTGGTGTTAGACGTCATTAGATCCTGACATTCTTATGGTTGTAGGAAATATAACAAGCTTTTGATAGTTTAAATTTTTATTTTTTATAATGTTGATCTAAGATGAATTTAAATGGGGACTATATTGTGAGGTTTCATTCGCAGAGACTAATTGACAGAATTGACCTTGTTGATTTAGATAAGCAAACGGAATAAGATTTTTTTTTCCCTCGCTAGTCTGACTAATTCTCTTTTGCCAAGTGAGTCCACAAAAGAGGTAAATCACTTCAATAAAAAAGTTCTAAGGCTTGAAACTGAGAATTCTAGTTCAACCATCCCACCGGTCCATCACATCACTCAGTGGTAAATAAGCGGCGGATTCAGTTTGGACAACCAGTAATGCAGCTCTGGAGAGCGGAAATTAACAATTTGTTTGGTGTTATAAATAGTATTTTATTTATGGTGAATGTTTATATTTTATAGAGATTTTAGGGTTTGTTACTTGGTGGCTAAATCACTTTTCTCCTATAAATAGAGAGGTTCTATTTTATTGTAATTAATCCTAAATCAATAAGATTTCCCCCTCTATACTTTCTCCACAATACTCTTCTTCTTCTTTTATTGTTTCATAACACATTATAAGCACGAGACTCTAACCAATTGAGTAGAAACTTTGGGATTGAGCATAATGATTGTCAATGTTCCATGAACTTCCTTCATGATTAAATTCTGGATTTAAGGTAGGTATTTTACTTGATTTTTCTGTTTTAAATTCTTGAAATTCTATAATTTTATTTTAAATGCATGCAAAAATAGTAAACTTTGATTATAACTCTTATAGAGTTTGCAAGAAATTGTAACCACCCGAAGTGGTAAATTTTTATGTCTTGCCATGATCAAATTCATGTATAATTGTGGGCAAAGAAGTGAAAACTCGTCCCATTGAATTTGCTTCATTCTCATTCCGCTTGAGAGAATGTGATAGCAATATGTGACAAATCTAAAAGAAGACAAAACTATTACCGTGAAGGTATCAATGGATGTGGACGTGGTAATAGACGAAAATATAATTGTCATCATTGTGGTAATGAGAATAATAAGAATTCTCAAAATAATCATTCACTCTTTGAAAATAATATTTGTCATCGATTTGACATGAGATTTTGTAAAACACATCTAGATGATTATGGTCCATTCATGATGTGAATGTGACAACATTGATTTATGAATACATATTCATTCTTGGAAGAATATGAATGTACTAGTGGTAGTGAATATGCCACACTCACCTCTAGAAGGAGGTTTGAGATGAAATAAAAAAATAATTTCATTATTATAGCACGAATGATCATTGATCACGTACCTATTGTGATTATGCCAAAATATTTTGGCAATGAGATTACTAAAGGATAACAGTAATGCAAGAAACAGATCTTGCATATAATTTTGACAATGACCATAATTGTATAACTTTCTCCTTGAAAGAGATATTCACTATATAGATTTTGATGCATATGTGGTAGTACAAAATTAATTGAAAGCTCTAGAAAAGTCAATTATACTATTTTAGAGAAATAAAATTGATTATCAATAATGTATTGTGTTGTAGTAAGTCTCAAAGAAACTTATTGAGTTTCTAAAGTATTCGCGAAAGCGGTTGGTTATATTGAGACTGTAAATAAAGGAAAGATTTAATATCTTTTATTACTATAACTTGTAGCGGGGTAATAAGTATGTGAAAAGCTAACTGCTTTATTCTCCAGTTTGTACTACACACAAACAAAAGAATGCCACAATAAAGTGGATGTTCATTGATATAAAAACCCAAATCACAATAAACTTGGAGTTTATTGATAATTCCACACATTATGGTGTGAACCTGAAGTTTATCAATATTAATAATTTATCCAGTTGGCATAATGAATTTAGTCATGTTAATTTAAGTATGATGTGCAAAAATAAAAGAGAATTCACATGAGTAAATATCAAAGAACTAGAAAGTTTTTTACAAATTCTCTCATGTTGCTTGTTCTCGCGATTATTACCAACTAAAATTGGGATTGAATCCCTTGAATTCTGAAATTTATCAAAGGTGAATATGGACCCATTCATCTGCCACCTATACCACATAAGATGTATCTATGAGATGGTTACATGTGCGATTATTATTAACCTGCAACATTTATTTGCAAGGTAACTGCTCAATAATTTAATTTAGAGCATAATTTTCGGATTTTCCATTCAAGATAGTTCATCTTGATAAGTTGGTTTACATTACAGTTGGTTTAGCAAAATGATTTATTGACTGCATCCACTTAGTAGCTAAACTATTGCTTATGAGAACAAAGTTATCTATATCAGTTTGATATACGTTATTTATGAAAGTATATTACATTCTCCCCTCACAATTGCTTCAGTGTCATGAACCAAATAATTTCATCTTATTATTATTGATGTGCGGTGTATATTTCGATTAACACCATAATGCACAAATATGGATTCCCAAAGTTAAGGAAGCAAGTTAGTTTTTCTAACATGAGCAGGAGAGATGATAAACATTTGAGAAAATGCTACGTGGGATGAATTATGAATTCTCTATAAGCATGATAATGTGATAGCAAAGATTTTCAAGATGCAACATATTCATTGAAGTTAATATGGATGATTTATTCATCAAATCTCTACTGACGTCAACCTTCAAGAAGCTAGTTTATAAGATCGGGATGCAAAGACTCAAGGATGTGAATTGATGCTCTCATAGGGGGAGTTAATACGCGTTGTACTCTTTTTCTCTTACAAGGTTTTGTCCCACTTGGTTTTCCTTGCAAGGTTTTTAACGAGGCAACCAAAAGACGTATTATTAAACATGTGTACTTTTTTTCCTTTTCTAGAAATTTTTCCCACTGGTTTTTGTTTTAATTAAGGTTTTAACGAGACACATTATCTGTTGAATAGACATTCAAGGGGGAGTGCTATAGAGATTTCAGGGTTTGTTATTCTGTGGCTAAGTCACTTTCCCCCATAAATAGAAGGGTTTTATTCCATTATAATTAATCCCAAATCAATAAGAGTTCTCCCTCTATACTTTTCTCTGCAATACTCTTCTTCTTCTTTTATTGTTTCATAACATTTGGATGGTTGTTACATATTATTTCATAATGTATCATTTGATAAATACAATATTTACATAGATTGTATCGTTTCATGATATCACGCACCAACAATATAAAGAATAAATTATGATACGAAGTAAAATTATTATATAAAAGGTAAGGTAAATGATAAAATAAAATTATATAATTATGATGAAGGGCGAGATGAGAGAAAAAGACGAGGCAACGACACGACCACACCAAATCGATCGTTACATAAAATGGCACATTTCGTCGTTACGTAACGATAGATTTAACGGTACGATACAATAAAATTTACGTAACAACCAAAATAAAAATATCGTATTTAAAATAACAATACGATACAATACAATACATAACAACCATCCAAACAAGCTGTAAGTATAAATGAAGTGAATTTCGGATATTGCTGTGTTTCCTCGCCTGTTAATTTATCAAATCACATATTTACTAATACCCAACCGTTGTCTCTTTCCTTTCTCCCCAATTCCTTTCATTCCAATCACAGATGTTTTTGTCGAATGCTTCTGTACGTCTACACAAGCCCTTGTAAAGCTCAAGAGAGTTTACCCAATGTGAAATGCAATTTAACTGCAAAATATCATTTTCAGAGCAGATCTCACAAGAATCTACTTGAGGCAGAGGAAGAAAAATAAATGGTTCATTCCTCTTCGTCTTTTTGTATTTCTCCCAGGCAATAGAATCTGGACAGTGAAAGTAAAAGTAGACATTCTTTCTATGACAAAGTTTTGAGATCATGGCTAATATTCAAAACAGAACATGTGGTACTAAGCTCCAACATCTAAGGAAGCTGTCAGACGCTGTGTTTCTTTCTGTTCTTATTTACCACTAGACTATATTTCTCTAATGTAACACAGAAGAAACGAGAAAAATAAGATATATAAAGAGAACGCGAACGAAAAGAAAAAAGGGAAAATGATGTGACCAAGAAGAAAAATATAATGCCAGTTCCCTATGGTGCTTGTTATTTGCTTCACCGCTTCGATGTATTAATCGCCACTTCCAAGTAGCAAATTGGGCAAGCCTAAAACATTAATGAATGACTTAGCAATAAAGTACATGTTAAACATTTAAGGAAATTGTTTTTAGAGGGTTCAATCGATTACTTTGTTGATACTTAGCCATCTGCTGCCACAATCAGCATGATAGAGATGTTTGCAGGGAAGAGTGATCTGTCGGTCATTTCGTTTGTACTCCATCTGACAGATGACACACCTGGAAATAAGAAGGAAAATCGGTTAGGATCAGTGAAAACACTTTGATACAATACCTTGCCCACAATACTAGCAAAGATAATCATGATAGACAACAATAATATTTTTCGGGATATAAGTAATAGATAATTATGGCAAAGATGACATTTTCATTCAGTTATCTCAGAATTTAAATTACCTATGGGGAAAAAACAAATTAAACAAACAAATAAACACACGCACCGACACATACACATAGTAAACTCCACTATATGCAGAAGATAACATCTCTCAGTGGAAGTCTGGAAAAGAACATGTGCAAGCGAAACATAAAAGGACATGATACCACCCAAGGTAATATAGAATACTAGTGGTAAAATATCTATACTTCAAAAAGATAAAGAGTAGAAATCAATGGACTATTCAGATGAAGAAGATTGTTGATGAGAAACATAAAAGACAACTAGTCACATATAGAAAGACAACCCACCAGCCTATTATACTTTGAAGAAACATAACAAGAAGCACACAAATAAAATTTTATAATTTGTCAGAGCTATAAGATTATTAGACATTGTTCATTTTTCTATTAGTTGCCCTTATTTATAGGAAGAGATTCTCGATGGGTTTGTTCTACCTTTCCTTTCTTGATTTCTTTCTTGAGAACAAGCCACACTTAAACTTTGTGATTGGAAGCAAGGAGATTTGATCTTGGGAAAGACCTCTGCTTTGAGTTCCAACAGCCTCCCCCAATTCAAGTAATTCCTGTAATTCAATCCACAGAGAATTAAAACTACAACTTTTATCAAGTCTCCAACAAAATCTTCAGATAAAGAAAGACTAAAACATTACTTACGGATCATCACTTAAACAAAAGGAAACAATCATTAAAAGAAAAAATCATTTATTGCCTTCGATGAATATCTGCAGAGAATAATGTGAACACTGGACAGTATGTAATACAGGTCCGTCAGTTACACTACTCATCAGCTATAATATTTCTAATATGATATCTAAATCATCAATTTGCTTAAATAGTATCATCATCAAGACTGTATTGTATACGAAAAAATGGTTCAATGATGAGAATGACCTGATATGAAAACTTCCACAGAGAGCCGTGAGCATCAAAACACTCTTTAGCAAAGAAGAATAAACTCAATAATCTCCTGATTTTTCATAATCCTCTTCTTTTTTTCTCTTTTTACACGTTCATGCAAAGGGTTTTTCAGAAGTTGCAGATCAACTGATGATCTGACGCAGTTGGAAATCTTATCATACACTAGCTCGGGTATTAGTAGGTCAGATATTTATCCCTTTAAGTTACACAACATTAGTAGGTCTAAGCTTATTCACTCAATTCATCTCTTGAGGGCAGCTCCCAAAACAACACTTTGCTGGTCATTGGCTGCATGGAGTAATTCTTGTTCAGAGGACCTTAAAAGAATTATAAAGATGATCAATTCAACCTCGAGAAAACAGTGTTGACATTTTCAAAATTGAATCACGAAAAATTGTATCAACAAATCAGTTTCATTTGTCATGCGACACTAAGCCACCATTCTCGTCAACGATGCACGTCACATGTCTACAACAACAACAACTAACTCTCGATCCCAAGCTAGCTGGGGTCAGCTAGATGAATCCTTATTATCCAATTAGCTCCATCTAGACTCGTAGGTGATAGAGAACCCAGAAAAAATATACTGTATCTTACAGGGCTCCTCATGGCAATAAACATTACACATTAACCTGCATAACTTTGACAACTAATTCTCTGCCTAACTGCCTCTAATAACCAAGGCACTACTAAAAGAACTGCGAAATGAGATTCTCGATGTCTCAAATGGATCACAAGATAATGATACGATTTGATGGTGCACAAGATACTGATAATACAAGTCTAATAAGTGGAGATGACAGAAATTTTAAAAATCAAACCTCATAGGTCATGTTGTCAGGATCGATATTATCTTGCCAAACAACCTGCATTAATTTACAAAATAGATGAATGAAACTAGTCAGTAATTCTAATCAGGACAATGACCCATGCTTACTTAGCAGCCAGAAGCACATCCTGAAAACATCAGCAGGAATAAAATGCATGAATCCTCTTGTTACTATTACACTTTTTCCTATTCGTCGAAAGAGTAGTCTAAAACTATTTAAAACATCTAGCTGTTATATCATTTGTTTGCTTTGAAATCATTACTATAGTTACAACCACAACACAGAGCAGTTTTGCCATAGTATGCAGATACTATGAATAAGAAATTCGAGGTGGTGGTTATACATCAGCTTGACTAATAACCATGGCATGAAAGAGAAAAGAAACATAACTTTGAAATAAAACTTCATACCTCACTGTCACGAGTATTAACTTGATTCCTAGGACCTGAAAAAGAGCAAACGGACATGCTTAGTGATAACCTAATGTATCGTAAGAGTAGGAAGCTCTTTATGAATAGGCACAAGCAACAGAAGCAGAAACGACGACAAATGAGACTGCAAATGCTCAAAGGCATAAGGTCCAACACTGACATATTCCATACAATTTTTGCTGCGTTCAGATCAACTTATTTACTTTTTAAACTCAATTCCATCACAAATTTCAGATGTATAATCGATATAGATTGCAACACAGAATGCATAATAGAGGAATGTACTAAAACATGCTTCTAGAAAGCTGCCTTACAGAAGGAAACTATCATTATTAAGCAAAACTATGTTTCTTTGGGTAGTCTGATTTGCAGCTAAACAATTATAAGCATTACATTGCTTCCTTCTTAAAAAAGCACTAGCAAATTATTTGCTCATTTCATCTTATATGCTCCTTAGGTTACTTTTGCCACACACATAACTTTCAGAAATTGATATATGGAAAACAGAAAGAAATTTGCCACTGAGCTTTTCTGAATAGCATTTATCACTGAAGCAGCAAAGCATAAGGTTTTTGAGACTACAGAAACAGAGGGAAGCCGATGTAGAGAGTGTAATAAAGCAACCTTAGCCCCATAACTTTGACTTAGGAATGTATAATGTACTAATATTAGGTTTATTTCACAAACGAACTCAATTTATCACTCTCCAGACTGATTAACATGTATTATAGGGCAGATCTTCAATTTGATAAAGGATCTGTCCCATCTATAATGTTGGCACTGTAACCAGCCATTTCTATCGTATAAATCATATTGGTACTAAAAGAGATGGTCTTCAGAAATGCTGTAGTAGAGGTCTCTTTAACTGAAACAGCAGAAAAATGTCTCAATGCCTTCAGAGGATCAATTTGACTCGACTACTGCAGACTATATGCTACCACCAATCTCATATGATGAGCATGAATCAATCAAAGGAGTTATCAGACAAGAGAATTTGTTTACGGTGTTGGATGGCCTTCTTCTAACCCATCCAAGTCAAATTTTGTTGCTTGACTAATGCACTTTGAGTGGGTATTGCGGAAGACTCGTTCAACATGAGGCTTATAGCTCAATAGCTTTCAAGACAGCAAGATAACCATTGGAAGGTGAGTGCTGTCATTTCAACTTTTTAACCAGATATAACTATGAGATGCAAAAGAACAGTAGATCCCTGTCCTTGATGCTCAGAGCTATAGGAGGGAAGGCGTAAAGACATAGAATAATGGTTTTAAAGGGTTGATCCTAGTATAAAATGGCTGTGAGATTCTGTAATCTCATGCTTATTAAATAATAAAAAATAATAGCAAATTAAAAAAAAAAACACAGGGAGATGTCTTTACAATAGGAATGAACTGCAAGGGTGCTAACTAATGCAGATATTCATGGTTATTTTTTCATCAATTAGCAATCAAAAAAAAAAATCATGGTAAGTGATCATTAAATCATTCCCGGTGCATTTTCCTAACAATATTTAGTCATATACACAATGCAAGTAGAATAAGGAGAGAAACTGTGGAAGATGTTTCCGTACACATAGGCTTTCAACATTCTACTTTTTGAAAATGGTGATATTATATATTTGTAGCACAACGGCTGTGCTAAAACATTCTCTACTTTTGTCGGGGGTTTTCAAAACCTTGTACATATCAACTGCAGTAGACAGACAGTGAAAAGGGTACTTACATTCCACAGAATTAGTGCGTGAATTGGAGCCTGAAACTTCTTCGCTATGCACATTTGCAGCTACATTCTGGTCACTGGTGGCGGTTGAAGGGTTCTCTAAATGTCTATCATGCTCCTCGATTCCAGATGCATGATCATTAACAACGTATTCATGACCATATTCGTAATATGAGAAACTACCTGCTTCAGAGTACCCAAATTTGTAGGGATTGGTACTGATGGATGGGTATAAACTCTCCTGCAAGGATCAAAGAAGTCATATGGCACTGTTATTTAAAATCTTGCTCTACATTTCCATGTGACTGACAGTTTGATATAGACGAAACCAAAGATGAATGAAGAAAATGTACATGTTGCAGTTAAATGATATCCAAAGGTGCCTCTAAGGTTCTCATATGCTTAGCAATTAGTAGCAGAGTTCCTTAGTTTGCTTGAGCAATTCGAAAACTACTGTCCATTAAATGCAGCATAGTTGCTAATTATGCAGTTGATACATGTCGTACATGTGTACTAAGGCATGGTTCTGAATCTTGTCTTTGCACACTACTAGACAAATGTATGTACATGATAGAACAGCACATACTTGATAAACAAAGTTCCACTTTCTCACGGTATTTCTTTTTTCATATTCATGAGCACTATTTGTAATATCTGCTTAATCATGATTTACAAAATGTCCAGGGTCGCGCAGTTAATTCTACTAATTTAAAACTGATCATTGTTCCAGTTGTACCCTCATTTGTACAGGTTATTTTGTACAATCCTGCATAGCAAAGTTCAAGGGCAGAAGTTGGAAATGCAGGATCAGAATGAAAGTAGGCGAATGCACAACAAGGATGTAGACCGAAAAAAATGATCAATTTCTGTAAAACTACTGAATGTACCTGACCATATGGAGTATCGGCAAATATATAATTTACATGGTCATATGTAACACCTCCAAAGAAATCCATAAAGCTTCCAATTGAATTATAAGGCATAGCAGCGTTCGTGTAATGAATTTCCATTTGCTGATTCCAGTTCATGGTGGATTAGTAGTCTGCAACAAACTGGTATATTCTTCGTTTCAACTCTTTAAGGTAAAGTAGCTATGAAGACTACAAGACTCCATAAATCGTATTTACCACTAATTCTTCAGGAAAGCAGAGAGATGAAATCAACATATGAAACCCAGATTCCAAGATAGGCGATGTGGATCCTCTTCAGATTTGAGAATCCTATTAAAACAAAACAATCAGTTTCTTTAACATGATTGGTAAACCAAACCAAAAAAAGATTAGAAGGCAATATACATATACTATATTGCTTTAGGTGCAAGAAATGTACAAATATAAAAAATTACAATTAACTTTTTAAAGCACAAAATTACAACTAATGAAAACAGTTATTCTGATCCTTACTTCTCTTCAAAAACAGTACAAATATTTTCCAGCACTCTCTCAGTAACCAAAATGTATTGCAACAAATCAACAATATGTCATTTAAAATTAACAACATAATGACATATTATACTTGAGAAATTCAGCGCTAAGAGCAAACTGCTCGATATCAAGAAACTTCAAATAAATCAAGCAGTCATAATGTAATGCTGCAAAAAGCACAAATAATGCACAGCGAAATTTTCCTCTTTTATTCTTTTCGTTGGAACAATTTCCAGCATTTTCTCAATAGCAAACAGATCACAGCAACAATTCAACTGAAGTTACCACCATATTGGCACATTATACTTGAAAAAATTTGGAGCAAAACCAAATTTCAACTAAATCAAAATTCTTTTTTGCAAAAGAACACATAGATTGCACACGATTTTTTTTTCTTTTTACTTTTTTTAGGGAAGAATTTATAGCATTTTCTCAGCAAGCAAACGGATGGCAACAACAATTTGAACACAACTAACGCCACGTTTGGCACATTTGCTTGAGAAACTCCTAATAACAACCAAAATTGCTCCATAACCCCAAAATTGCTCCATAACCTATTACTGTTAATTACTTGATTTTGCTATAATTAAAAAAGAAAAAACATATTTGACACATATCAGTTGAGAAGTTCGGACAGATCACAACCAAAAAAAAAAAAAAACAATTAACACTGCATTTGCACATTTCAATTGAAAATTTTCGGAGCTCAAAAAATAAAAAAACGCAAATGCAAAAAAATTTGTAAAAGAAGTTTGACGATCTCCGGTGGAGAGAGTTTCCAGCATTTTCTCAACAACTTAACAGATTGCAACAACAATTCGAACGAAATTAACACCGCATTCAGCACATTTAACTTGAAAAAACCAAACAGCTCCATAACCTATCAATATTTCCTTAATTTTGCTAAACAACAGAGAATGCACATAAAAAAGGTCACATTTCTCAGCAACAAAACAGATCACAAGAAACAATCCGAACGAATTTTACACCCGCATTTTGTACATTTTTAGCAGAGAAATTCGGAGCGCACCATACAGAATCGAGTAATAATAGCTGAAACTGAATCAAATCGAATGGAATGGAATTAAAATGAAAGGAAGGTAAAGAGATGAAGAAAGGAACAATATATTGTGATATTTAAAAAAGAGAACCGACATTTGCTTTGCCTTTTTTACGCAGTCATCATACTCCTCATCAAAGTCTCTCTCTCTCTTCTTTTTTGTTTCCGGTTTTGCTGTGTCTCTTTTGTGTGAAAATGGCATGAGAGAGAGAAGACGAAGACAGCGTCGCAATTGAGTTTATTTTTTCACCTCATCAGTTCTATAAAGATGGATATGGATTAATGTACAACCTTTAAAGCTCAGTGTACTATGGCTGTGATACTTATACTGGGATTATAATACAAAATTTATTTGTGTGACTAGCTAGGCACAAAGTCATATTTGAATAGATTGTTATGATTATAAACATATACTCTTTCCGTTTTAATTTATGTGAATTTATCTCTTTTTAATCCGTACAAAGAAAAGATCACTTTTCATATTTAAAAATTATTTACCTTTATACAATAATTTAAAGTCATACAAAATCGTTCTCATTTTCTTAAATTTCGCACTCAGTTAAATAGATTCACATAAATTAAAATGGATGAAGTAATTATTGAACACTAGCTAAGCTTTCGGGAGTATATCATAGTGATCAATAAAATGAGTTGAAAATCACGAATCTAATATTTAGTGGGCGCTTGGACATAAGAATTGTAAAATTCCGGAAAAAAAAAAGTGAAAATAAATTTCAACTGAAAATGGTATTTAAAAATTAAAGTTGTATTTGGACATAGTTGTTTTTGAATTTTTGTGAGTGATCTGAGTAAAAATTCTAAAATATAACTTTCTGGAGTTTTTTAAATTTTCGAAAAATTTTAAAATTCAACTTCAAGTAAATTTTGAAAATTTTATGGCCAAATACTAATTTCGAAAAAAGTGAAAAAATTTCAGAAAAAAATGTGAAGAAATTTTCATGCCAAACGGGCTCTTAGTTCTCAATACTAGGTGACTTTTTCAAATACTTATGCTAGTAGAAAGATAAGGTATGTTATAAAAATAATTAAAGTACGCACAAATTGATCCAAATATATGGCTATTAAAAAAATCTATTAATCCATTAGATTTAACTTGTCAATCTTTAGTTGATGATGCTGATTTATATGGTAAATGAAGGGTCAAATCCATGCAAAAATTTCACCAATTGTGCACCTTTTACTTGAAAAAGTCAATCAATAAGTGGCTAAAACTATTGCAAATATAGGAGAATTTTTGTAAATACTTAAGCACGCAGTGATTACGTTAATTCAAATAATTTAACCCTAATAGTTAAAAATTAAAATAAAAATATATAATATTATTCAACCAAATATGATTAAGTGATTAAACATATCTATTAAGAGGACAGTCTGATGCACAAAACAATTGCGTTCATACAGGGTGCATAGAAAAGTCATACATACATGCAGGGGCGTATCTAGGGTGTTCCATGGGGCACATGAACCCATACTCCCCGTCCTAAATTATGTATAACAATGTTATATATTTTTTTTAAATATTTAAATATATGTGTGTGCATCCATGCATACTCAAAGTATTATATAAAGTGATGGTCATTGAGTGTACCTCTCTACGTGAGGTTGTGAGTTTAAATCTCATGCCAATCTTGTTATTTTTTTCTACCTTTTTTTTTCTAGAAGTAGACGCCCATGGGAGATGGACATGTCCGGTGTCAAATTTTGCGTATTAATTAAGAACTTTTTATTTTTATTTATTTTTTGTTTGGTTTAATCTTTCAAAATTCTCACACATTGAAACTCATATTCTTCTTTTGTCGTTGTAAAATCTTATATGATTAAACAAAATGTGTATATTAAAACTAGTAGCAGGATATGATATAGCATATATTCAATGTGTTCAACATGAAAAATAGATATAGATATAAGAAAATTACTATTTAAAAAAAAATTAAACTTATAATCCAAAAGTGCAATTGGTACGCAATCGTAAGAACTAAAGATTGAACCTGTAAAATTCATATTCTGGATCCACCTCTTTTTAATAGACCCATCCTGCCAAAATCTTGGATCCACCTCTACATGCAGCTCCGGGGAAAAAGTTGTACTCAAAGGGATGCAATATAGACAGCTTACCCTAGTTAATACAAGTATTAGTGATTTCTTTTACGACTTAAACGCGTGACCTATAGACCACATAAAAATAACTTTATCATTGCTCCAAAATTTTCCTTCTAAACATATTTATAAATTATTTGACGTGCGCATAAATTGGTCATAAAAAGATCTATTCTCATTGGATTTAAATTATCTATTGTATTCATTAATTTAATGTAAGTGCAGATAAAAATTCACAAAAATTAATTTCCTCTGGAATATTATAGAATATTTTACTCCTTTGTTTTTCTCAAATGATGATTGAAACACACGCGTGAGCTACTCACACATAGTGCGTGAATAGTGACATGTTTATGTAGGACAATAGGACTTAACCGAGGCATGCAAACTCCGTTACTGATCACGTTAAAAGAAAGTAACCCATGCACAACAGTGCATGATCAGTTAAATCACCGACCAATCAAATCACGGGTTACAGACACGTGTCACTTTTTGGTAACGGCATGTATTTTGTTAAAGGCGGGTGAGCTTATTTCATAACTGGGTAATCTGTTTCCAAATTAATATAAAATGTAGGATAAAATAGCTAAAGAGCGCGGATTCGAAGGGTATAGGTTTGAAATGCGACTAAACTCACTAACTATTTGAGTTACTAACAAAGTCGGATATAGCGTTCTACCGACGAATTTAATTAAACCCATAACTTTCAACATAGAATAATAATTTATATATAAAAGTTCATTAAAATTGTAAAAATAGTAGATATATACTCATAACTTTAAAAATATATGAATTCAATACTAAAAACTTTAATAGTTGAACCCACATAATTTAAATCCTGAATCCGCATGTTATTACTGGGTCCGAAATTTATATTTGTTCATATCTAATAGATTTGTTAATATATATATGTGCAATATTCGATAAAAAATTACTAAATTAAGCCTAACCCGTAGCTTATATGCTATCTTTGTTCCTAACCCCACTTCATTATTTTATGGATAGAAAAAAGGTAGAAAAATATGTGAAAAAGGCAATTACCGGTTTCTTGTTCTTTACTTCTTTCATATAGTGGAAAACTACAGCTTTATTTTTTGGCTTTGTCTTTACGGTTTGTCCAATATATATAAGAATATAAGAAAAATAAGAGATATTCTAAACCTCATATTGACTGAAGAAAAAGGAAAAGCGAAAATGACACTTCTATAAAACACAGTACTACTAGTTTTTATTGTGGATTATCATTTCGTAAAAAAAATAAATCGATAATACATTAAAGTAGTTAACCAAAAGCTTATAAGAAAATCATTTTTCCTAATTCATTTTAAAAATAGAAAATCTTTAAATAGAAATGAGTAAATTAAATGTAGAAGAAATCTGATAGTACAAGATTAATAAAACAGTACAATATTCTTAATATCAACCTTTCAAACGTAATATTCAAATAGGTAATTGTTATTTACGAATTATAAGAATTCCAAATTTCCCGAACTTAGCAATAACATATTAGTACTCAGAATAGTTCATTTGTGAATATCACGAAAAAAATCTGCAAAATTTATACTTGTTTGAAATTCAAATTAATTATAATAATAGCATATTAGAATGTGTTAATCTCTTTTAAATGTAAATTTCACAATTTTAAACTTGTTATTGTCTCCCCAGTCTTCACGACAGCTGCATTTTAGATAAGTCTAATGTTGACTAACAATTTTCTATGAAGAACTAAAGAGTAGTACAACTTTGGCTTTGGAAAGGGCACATTAGTGCATTAAGTACAGTCGCCATCACTCGTACTTTTTTATTTAAATTTGACTCTATAAACATAGTAAGACCTTCCTATAATGACATTTCTATATAATAACAATTCACTATAAAAGTTAAGTTTTTTCTAATAAATTCTTATGTTATGTTATAATATATGTTTTCTATAACAACACTTCGCTATAACATCCTAAAATATTCGAAATAAACGATGTTGTTATAGAGAGGCTTATATTTATGCAGGGTCCGGGCAGCGGCGGACCCAAGTAGTGGCTAGCGGGTTCAACTGAATCCGCTTCACCAAAAAATAATACTGTGTATATGTATAAATTAGGATTAACGATGTATAAATTTTGTATACATATTTATTTGAACCCACTTGACAATTACTATTTTACGACTAAATTATTATATACTTCTAAGATTGAACCTGCTTGCACAAAATTCTAGGTCCGGGAAAGGGTCGTATCGCATTCCAAAGGACGTGATGTAGATTGTCCATCATAATGCAAGCATTAATGATTATTTTCATTGCTCAAACCCATAATTTATAGTTTACGCCGAAATAACTTTACCGTTATTCCAAGATTCTCCCTCCCAACTTGAGGTTTGGACCCCACAATAAATCCTAGGATTCGAATAAGTGGTTGCACTTATTTTCTTGGATATATGGGCCACATGGTAGAAAAGGAAGATAACCAAAGAATGATTCTTGGCCTAAAAGTAAGTTAGCGATTAGTTATGGTTCGTTGAGAAATTAGCCCCACATGCTTTAATCAAATTCAAGGGGAACTTTCCATACTTAGTTGTAACTAATCTCATAATTAAGATATGACACATTATGATGTGACATATTAGCTAATCAAAACTATTGTGGTTATGTTTTCCTCGAGCTCAGAGTCTATCGAAAATAAATTTTTTATCTTCATAAAGTAGAAGGTCTATGATTTTGCGTACATAATATCCTCTCCATACCCGACTTTTCGAATTATACCGGATATATTGTTGTTATATATTGCTATTTCAGCATAACTAGAAGCCAATGATCGATGTTAAGAATAAAAAATTATTGAGTTTAAATTTTATTTATTGACAGTGTAAGTTATTTATATAATTATGTAATAAAAAAACTAATAAGTAATACTCCCCCCCAGTCCGCTTTAACTGATTTTTAATTTTTTTGTGTGGTACATAATATTTATTTTTTCAAATATCAAGAAGGAATTAACGTCTTTTTTAATTTGTCCTTGGAGTAAAGAGCCTATGAGTATTTGTTATATTTTCAATGAACAAATTAAGATTAATATGGTCAATTTTATTATTAATTAATGTTAAAATATAGATTCTTTAATATGTATGAAAATAACCAAAAAAAATTAATTAAAGTTAATTGGAGGGAGTAGGTAAATGTCTACCTTGATTAACTTGTAAATTAATTAGAAAAGGAGTGGGTAATTAATCAAATTACAATGGACATGTAAAAGCTTTTTATTGGACCATTAATTAATATAGAGATTTGGGAAATGATTAAGTTTGAGTATCATGATGTGATGATTTGGACTTCTAACAGTTGAGTACGATTTAGGTAAAACGACTCAGCAAGTCACTAAATCCTAATCCATGCATGCAAGTCTTATAGCCTTACAAGTTTTTAGAATATGAGGAAGAGAACAAAATTAAAATGAAAGTGGGAATGATAACTAAAGAAAAAGAAAAAAAAACTTAAAACCTTTGTATGACAAGTGTTACAAAGTGAATATATATTGGGCTAAGCCGGTCCGATAAAAAATACTCTTAACATAATGTAATAGTATTTATTTTAAGTCAAGTTTGCACGAATTTTTTTAAAAGACATCACATCATTAAGAGATGCCTACGTCTTAATTATATGCAAGCTCCCAATTTTTTGGGCCAAATTCGTAAGGGTAAGCAAATCGAGATATGTACCTTCACTCAACAATCGCCATTTAGTGATACTTCTAGGAGAAAAGAGTATTATCGGTGAAATGAAATGAAGTTTGCTCGGTATGATCCAACTTTCTACGTCATTTTCTTTATTTCAAATATATTTCGTTGATTTGTCACCTAATTTCTATAAACTTACCCCTACCCCCTCATAAAACTCGTCAAAAGACATACAAATTGAAGTACAAACGAAAACTAGAAGCAAGATTTCTTTTTCCTTCTCCATTCAACTCCTCTCTCCTTTACAAAAAGTTAACTAAGTGACCTGCATGTGGTTGATAAATATAATAAGACAATCAAAAGGCAAAAACAAACCTGCGAAATGTGAATGATTGTCACTGTGGAAGAGAACAAAAATTGTTGTGCAATGGAAGGAATGTTTGTCATGTCATTATATTCCTTCATTCCTTTTGTCGATAGACATGGCAGTGACTGTATGAACGTTGTGAAATCACATGTATATCATATACAAATCCAGATATAAGGGAGCCCACTTATATTAATTTCTATAATTTTCTTAATATCCCATTCAGTGTTCGATATCCGCATTAAGATTCGATTAAATTCGAATTCGCATCGAGAAATGACATAAATTACTCTATAACAAAGACGACTCTACACATTGAACTCGTATTCTAAACCCCTGAGATTAGTGATGAAGAAATACTTACCATTTAATTAGTTATACCGTCTATAATTTGGTATCTCTAGTCTATTTTTGTTCTCCTTTCTCATTCGAAACCCTTCCTTTTACTCGAAGAGCAGGCAGAAGAATGAGAAAAATATAAAGAAGCTATTTGAGCATTCTTTTTGTTGTTGTTGAGGAAACGGAAAAACTTATATATTAATACTAAAGTTGGTTAATAGCATTACATCTCATAGAAACGCCTTTTAGGACATTTTGATTGCTCGATTCCGCTAACTTAATACAAAATATTACCCGTAATAAGTTTAATAAAATATGTTCCTTCTCTATTCACCAAATATTGGGCTTCCATAATAATGGAGGTGGAGCTGCAAAATACATCGGTTGAGGTAGGTTACGTTGGACTGTTTAGAAGGTTCCTTAGCCAAAAAGTATGCCACTTAATTTCCTTGCCTAAAATTATGCATAACAACCACATTTTCTAATCGGAGCATCAAAAGGCAGCAATCACGAATAATAGTGTCATATGAAGGATGTAACTTTGTTCAAGGCACTTGATTACTTCTGACGAGTCTGTCTCAATTTCAAATTTGAATGAGCTAAACTCGCATGCCAAATGGAGGCTTGCTTTTTGAGCAAGTAGTTCAGCTTGGATAGGAGATGCCTGCATAAGTATAGTCGTAGAAATCGGTCACCTTATCTCCTGCATTGTTTCTGATAATCCCATCTAGATACCGCATAATAACGGACAAAATGTATATTATTTTATATTAATGTATAATATACATATTTTTTTATACGTATCATATTTCATATACTCGATTAGTAGTGCAAATATTTTTGGCCGACCGGTCAAATGCGCGACTTGCCCTTAATTTAAGGGATCTTTACACAAATAACCGATTATATTCTTTTTTTATTTATTCTATCCATATACATAGATTATAAATTAATAATACATAATTATACACATAAAACACATAAAATATGCATATATTATATTTCCACCGGCTATTTTTAGTTTAAGTTGTTGGGCGGGCTGCTATTTGGGTTATTTCTTCTTAATTTAAAGCAAAGAGTTATGCACTGGTACTTGTAAAAATTGTACGGGGCGCCCTATTTGGTCGCCTCCATTTAACCTATACCCATTTTTTAAAAAACTTTTAACTTGCACCCACTTTTTAAATAACTTCAGCCGTCTTTCTCCTCCTCCTTCTCCTCTTTCGCTTTCTTCTTCTTCTTTTTCTTTTCTTTCTTCTGCTGTTGTTGGTGCTGCTATGGAACTTCAGTTCATGGGATGATGCCATAAATATGTTTATCAGAGCTGAAGTTCGCCAGTTATAAAATAAAAACTTCAGCTCTCGCCAGTTACAAAAATAAAAACTTCAGCTCTAGAGCTGAAGTTCGCCAGTTACAAAATAAAAACTTCGGCTCTAGAGCTGAATCGCCAGTTACAAAAACAAAAACTTCAGCAATTACAAACAAAAGCTTTGCGTTAAGACATGCACAAGTTAAACAAAAACTTCAGCAAATAGAGAACAAAACTTCAGCTACTATGCGTAAGTTCATCAATTACAAACAAAAACTTTAGTACACTTGGTTCAACACACTTGCTACTTCAGGTCCGTCTACTAGAATACTGAAGTTTTGCGTGATTGCCTTTGCTACTTCAGCCCCGTATGCTGAAGTTATGCAACAAAGCGGGTACACTTACAATTACAAAGCGGGCATAAGGTTAAACGTGACACAAAAAGCGGGTATAGATGCAGATGCCCCCTGGTACTTGGATTGGATCCAACAAGCAGGCGTGCAGCCCAACAGCCACTAGTACTTTGATTTGGGCCCAAAAATAAACCCAAATAAATACCCGAGCTAGGCCCAAATTAGATTATCCAGTCAGCAAACCCTCCTCAATTCTGACTTCTCATTTCTGCATTCTCAAAACAGTCGTAGAAGGAGAAGATCTCGAATCGCTTCGCAAATGGCTCCGAAGCCCAAAGAGAAACCAAAGGCATCAGCTGCAACCGCAGCTGTATCCATTGAAGATCTCTTCACTTCGCTCAATCGCCATATCCAACGATCCGAATATGAACAAGCCGTCAAATTTTCTGATCAAAGTCAGTTCAATTTGAATTTCCATCCAAAATAGCATTTATTGAATTTTTTTAATGAGATTTATTGTTTAATGACTTTTTGTTTGAAGTTATTGCGGCTGCGCCTGGAGATGAGGACGCGATACGGTGTAAAGTGGTGGCGTTAGTGAAAGGAGATTTTATAGAAGAAGCATTGGTTGCTATTAAAGAGTTTAGCAAAAAGGCTTCTTCTGTTGATCTTAGCTTCTTTAAGGTAATGTATGTTGTGAACTGATAGCCCTTATGTATGAATTAAAGGTGATTGGCACTTGGGCATTTGTGCGTGTGTGAAGTGAAG
>ML417747.1:68016-93421 GCA_005239525.1 Nicotiana knightiana
GGGGGGGGGGGGGGGGGAGCTTTAGGTTTTGCTTTGATTTTGGAATTGGAAAATGGGAGCTTAGGTGTGCTTGGTATGATGGAATTTTCTACTAAATGTAGATTTTACTCTGTTAGTGAATTTTAATGTTTCGATAGCGAGTTTAGTTGCCACTTTTACCATATTACGAATTACAGTAATACTTATACCATATTACGAATTACAGTAATCAATTATAACTATGTAATGGCTAGGGCATCTTGTAATTACTGTAATTCGTATTACACAATGTAAGTATTTTTTTACGCCGCTAGTGCGTAGAACTTAAACTCTCCTGTTAAAAGGGAAAAACTGACCTCTCTCTTATGGGCGGAAGTCATTTTACTTTACAACAATTTCTAACTCCCATATCACTTGCCCAGTTGCCCTAGCCATTATACAAAATTATAAATCTTGAACGCTCTAAAAATTTCATCAAAACGCTATTCTATTTGCAGATATTATTATCAATCTTTAAGAAAAAAATAGAAGAGAGAGTAAGATACAAAGTATTTTGTTAGGCTTAACTAGAACACTCTTATGATAAATCAATTTCCTAGCATTTTAGCGCCAGTGGTTTTTTCTTCTGATAGTCTTGTATTGAAGGGGAGCCTTAGAGCAATGGTAAAGCTGTTTCCGTATGACCTATTGGTTACGGCTTTGAGCTGTGGAATCAACCACTAACACTTACGCTATGCCTACATCATACCTTCTTGAGGGTGGGCCCTTCCTTGGACCCTATGTGAACCGGAGATGCTTCTTGCACCGGCTGCCCTCTTTCTATAGTCTTGTATCGAATGCCTGAATGATATGATTACAACCGAAACATACTTAGGGATTCCTCCCAAGGGCAATCCAATTTTCTTAGGAAGTTGATTGACTTCTAGTGATTGGAAATCCGAGAGCAGTCATCAGTCCTGATCTGATCTTCTCTACTGGGATATTAACCATTTCATAAGCTTATTTTCAGTGCCAAATTAGCTTGGATCATACCAGATCCTCTTTTGAAGTTTTGATGCAAAATCTTTTACATATATATGCTTATTTTTACTGCATATCTCCTCTACTTGATGAAAAGAAAAATAAGTTCATTTCTCTTCAATTTTAGATTTTGTTTCTCTTATTAACATTTTCCGTTTTCCTTGTAAGGCATATTGCTTATACCGACAAAATAAACTGGATGAGGCTTTAGAGTCTTTGAAGGGGCATGAAGGAAGTGATGAATCAATGCTGTTGGAATCTCAGATTTTATATCGTTTAGGAAAGATGGGTGCCTCTGTAGATATTTATCAAAAGCTCCAGAAGTCCAAGATAGACTCCTTGGAGATAAATCTTGTTGCTGGTCTAGTTTCTGCTGGAAGGGCTTCCGAAGTGCAGGGAACCTTGGATTCACTGAGAGTTAAAGCAACTAGCAGTTTCGAATTGGCTTACAACACTGCCTGCTCTTTAATTGAAAGGGAGAAGTACAAAGATGCAGAACAACTGTTATTGTCAGCACGAAGGTAAGTTTGCCCCTAGTAAGCTTTTAATAGCTTATAAATGCACCATGGAAGAATTAGATTCAGTTAGGCCCTGAAATGCTTTATTTGCAAGACGTTTATATATTTTGTTAACACTTGATGATGCACAATCTATGACTAGTAAAAAAGCATCAGAAACTTCCTCACTTGGGAAGTATTTGGAGGGTTTTAGTTGGTAGCGAGATGTACCTTAGCTATTGATATATTTTTGTCTCTATGATCAGGAGAATCTTAAACATCTTTGTATTTTCTTATTTGGGTTGAACTTTTTGTTGGTTTTGTTAACCTTTTAGTAATGATAGACACACAATTCAGAACTAGTCTAATTGAAAAAACATGCCATTACAGTCAAAATGCTTGTACCTTGGGAGTTAAAATGTCTATAAAGTTTTTTATCTTCTTATTTTGTCTACTGTAAATAGAGTTTACAGCTTTTTATTTGTATAAGCAAAGGAAGTCTTTTGCCTATTCCAATTTCCAGGATTATGCAAATGATGCTTTTATATCAGGAACTTTTTCTTTTGGTTTCAAATATTTACTTGCCTTCTCTTTTAAGTTGTTATCCCTTTTTTTGAGGGGATGGGGGTAGAGCTTTAAATAGGGGGATTACCATATCAGGTTGTAAACTTTAAGTTGTGTTTTGTAGGATGATTTCCTATCTATATCTTGTATACAATTGTAATGTGGTTTATTATTTGTTGCCAGAGATCCTAGGGCAACTTGAATATTTGTGAGATGTGACAAGGGACAAACTGTATTCTGGTCTATTCGTAAAATGAAAATTTGTCTTCGTCCATTTAAGGTTTACTTCAATTGTTAGACCTGTTTTTTGGAAGTTGTTGATTATGCACCTTTTGAAGTCTCAAATCAAATGTGGTAAAACATTTGCACTTCTTTGCCAGTCTCTGTGAAACTTAATTTCTGCTTGAATGAAATGAAAATATAACTAAAGATGAATATCTTATTTTGGACATTGAAATTACAGAATTGGTCAGGAAACACTAATGGAAGAGAATTTTGCTGATGATGATGTTGAAATTGAATTGGCACCTATAGCTGTTCAAATTGCATATGTACAACAGGTAAATTATTTAACATGAGTTTGACTAGTCTTCTTTTCCTTCGATAAGTTGCAATTATGCAAATTTCCTTTTTTCTCCTCCAGATTCTAGGGAACACCCAAGAGGCTGTTGCAGCTTATACTGATCTTGTCAAAAGAAATTTGGCTGACGATTCTTCACTTGCGGTGGCAGTAAATAATCTCATTGCTTTAAAGGGTCCTAAAGACGTCTCTGATGGCCTAAGGAAACTTGATAAGCTAATAGAGAAAATTGATGGACCAGAGAAGTTCCAGCTTGCTCGTGGACTGGACTTGAAGCTCTCGCAGAAGCAAAGGGAAGCAATATACACCAATAGGGTGCTTCTTCTTCTTCATTCTAGTAAGATGGATCAGGTATATTCTCTGAGATGTTGCATCTGTTCAGGATGGTTCTCCTTTTATCATCTGATGCATTAAAAACAAGGAGTAGACACCCATTGCTACTGTTTTTTCTCACATTCTTTTTCAGATGTTTATTTTTGTCATTTGATCGTTACAGGCTAGAGAACTTGTTGGTGCTCTACCTGGGATATTCCCTGGTAGCTTGATGCCTGTACTCCTTCAAGCTGCTGTACATGTGAGAGAGAACAAGGCTGCTAAAGCTGAAGAAATACTTGGACAGTATGCAGATAAGTTTCCTGACAAATCCAATATTATCCTGCTTGCAAGGGCTCAGGTAGCTGCAGCTGCTGGCCACCCCCAGATTGCAGCCGATTCCTTGGCGAAAATACCCGACATTCAACACAAACCTGCAACTGTTGCCACCCTTGTTTCTCTCAAGGAACGAGCGGGAGATATCGATGGTGCCGATGCTGTGTTTGATTCCGCAATCAAATGGTGGTCAAATGCCATGACTGAAGACAATGAGCTCAATATCATCATGCAGGAGGCTGCTGCTTTCAAGCTCAGGCATGGAAGGAAGGAGGAGGCAGCACGGCTGTACGAGGAGCTAGTAAAAAGCCATGGAAGTATTGAGGCTTTAGTTGGATTGATCCAGACTGCTGCCCATGGAGATGTTGAGAAAGCAGAAGCTTACGAGAAGAAGCTAAAACCACTACCTGGTTTGAAAGCAATAGATGTGGATAGTTTGGAGAAAACTTCTGGTGCCAAGCATGCCGAGAAAGGTCCAACTGCTGCTGCGACTGAAATATATGAAGCAAAGAACAAGGATAAGGCGAAGAAAAAGAGGAAGAGAAAGCCAAAATATCCAAAGGGATTTGACCCGGCCAATCCAGGACCTCCACCTGATCCAGAAAGGTGGCTTCCCAAGAGGGAGAGGTCTAGTTATAGACCAAAGAGAAAGGATAAGAGAGCAGCTCAAATTAGAGGTTCTCAGGGTGCAGTGGCTAAAGAGGCAGCGAGCAGTAGTGATACAAAATCAAACCAGCCAGCTAATCCAAAAGGAGCCTCTCAAAATGCAGGAACCGAGCAGCCTAAGGCTTCATCCAAATCAAGGAAGAAATCGAGGAAGTAATCCGGCCAATAACCAATGGTTTTTGTTATGCTTCTGTGGATTCTTTTTGCCTGATTCTTTTGGCATTTCTGTTGTACAACGTAAGTTAGTCTCGGCCTTGAAAATTTTACATGGAAGAGTTTAAGCTGTCCATTTATCTATTGTTAGCTTTTTAATACTTTTTCATGCGTAAGATTGTAGGGGAGGCATTGATGTTTGCACTTAAATTTTCCTTAATTAAATTTTTCAAGGCCTCAGTTACTGGTTTCTGTAGGTCTGAACTATTAGCATTGTGTCATCAAGGCCCATTTTATCTTTGAACACTTGACCCTTTTTTTTCCTTTGATATTTTAGGTATTTGACAGACTTCATTGATTATAGTTGTCTACACAATATAAGGATTTACTATTAATTTTACATTACATACTAATATAATCTGAGTCTTATGAACTTACACTGATATGGTACCGATGCTAAGTTCAACTGTACCATAGGTGCTGCAAGGTCGGTGGTCGTCTTCACTTCTTTGTTTATATTATTCAATTCAAAACTGGATTTAGATGCTTTTAATTGTTTCTCCAAGTGATTGCATACTGTGATACTCCCTACTTGTTTCACTTATCATCAATACTGAGATTGTTCTTGTTGGCTTCTTTCTCTATGCATTCTAGATTATTCTTGCTGAGCTCTTTAGAGTTCTTAGCCAAAATTATCTCGAGGGTAAGTTTAACTTTGCCCTTCTGCGGATACATTTGGAAAAACCCACTCATTTCCCGCGCTATTTTGTACATCATGCCTTTTACAATGAATATGACCTTTTTAGATCTCTTATGTGATAAAAGACAGATCTTGTACGTGTAAAAGTAAATCTTCCATGTGTATTAAAAAAAGAAATAGGATCATAAAACTAAAAACAAGCTTGTAAAGAGTCACAAAATCAATCCTTTTCACCCTCACTATTAGTGGATTTCCTTCTTCCTTCAACTACCCCTCAAAAAATATTGAATTGAACAAGTTTCTTTAACGACATATAGAATTGGTCGAAATAGTCCGTTGGAATATCGATTTTGTAGCCTATAGCTCTAAAGAATAACTCTCGGTATCCATTATTAAATTATGACCTTTTTATATTTCGTAATGCATGAAAATCCAGCTCATTCAAGGAGATCATTTTGAGCTCATAAGGTCACTAAAATTACATCATTTTTTATCATGCTATTTATGTCGCGTAAAATATTATACTTCTAAATAACCAGGATAAAGGTGTCAAGAAACTAGTTTCAACTGTAACAATCAACAAGAGTTATGGTGGAGTGATAAATACTCGGCAAAAATACATACCAAGACACCTAAAACCATTTTTCATTTAGACATTTAACTAGGCCACTTTCCATATGGACACATTTTGTAGGCATATAATGTACTAATTAGACACTTTTTGTGCAGGCTTATGAATTTACCAAGCGTGTACCTGCAGTCTCTGTGTACGTAGAACACATAGCCATTAAAATTGTGCCACGTCATTTAATTGTCCACTTCACTATATAGTTTTATTCCCAATCAGACAAGCAAATAAACAAAATGCTTAAACAAAATTATCTCTGTTCCTTTTCCATCGATGGGATGGAAATTGGAATCAAAGAAACCACAGTTACCTAACAAGATTCTTCTACTTTCCGTCAATGGTGTTGGTTACTGCTATTCTCTAATGTTGTCTTACGATGTTTTCAACTCTTAAGGTCCAATCTCTACTTTATTTATTTCTACTACTACAGTTAGGGCTTTTTTTTTTTTTTTTTTTTTTTTTTTTTTTTTTTAGTTTTTGATAAAGCTAGGGTTTTTCTGGGGTTTTCCTTTGTGCTGGTCCTTTGGCGTTTTATCTAAGGGAATATTATGGATGACTATATTATAACTCGTTTTCACCATGGGGGTACATTTATTGAAGAACCTGTCCCAATATACAAAGGGGAACTAGATGCCTTTTCTGTTGCTATCGATAAAGACCATTTCAGTCTTGTTGAGTTGTCCGCTAATGCTAAAGACCTTGGGTATGCAGTTGTCGAAGGGTTTTTTGTCAAAAGGAAAAAAATGTTGAATTTATCCAAGCCTTATCTGATTTTTAATTATTTGAATTTGTGAAAGATTTACAACTTGGTGATATTTTGGATGTTTATTTACATCATGTGGTGAGTGAGCTTGAAGTACTCGAAAACTCAGTTGGTCTTTTATGCGAGTCAGAAGCAGGTAGGGGTGGTAATGACCAATTTAAAGTTAGGGCAATACCTGAGAGTAATATAAATAATGAAGAACCTATTGAGCCACCTGAGGAAGAGTTAGAAAATATCTCAGATCTCAATGATGCTCCATCAAATTTGAATGATACTGAACTAACTTATAATGGTGATGAACAAGATCATAATGTTGATCAAAATGGAGTGCAATCGAATGTTGACAGTAGTGACTCGCAAGCAGATGTTATTCCTGAAGAAGATGATTCAGAGATTGATGATGAATTGAGATTTTTAAGGGTTGAAAGGAGGAGGAAGAGTGAGAGTAAGCAGAGGAAAAATCAATTGCAACAGAGGAAATACCTCTAGGAGAAGCAGGTATTGATAGAGGATTTGAGGATATTGGAAGAAACAAGGCTTCCAAATATGTAGGTAATTTAGGTGGGGATAAGCAGTTTATTGATAGTTCAAAGGCTGATAGTGAAGATAGCACATATGAGATAGATCCTGAAGTTATTCCTGGTGTTGATATACCAGCAAGAAGGAGTAGTACAAAAGCCAGATATGATCCTAACTGTGAACTTGCTATATTTGAACTTGGGATGATTTTTGAGAATCCTACAGAGTTTAGGAAAGCATTAACAAATTATGCTATTGAGTACAAGGTGCAGATAAAATTGAGACCAAATGAACCACATAGGGTGAGGGCTAAGTGTAAATCAAAGAGACGCAAATGGGTGTGCTACGCTGGTATTGATAGAGAATCTGGTCATTTTAAAGTAAAGAACTACTACCGAGTACACAAATGTGATACTTCAAACAAGAGCAAGTTGTGTACTACTCGGTATTTTGCAAAGAAATTCAAAGATGAAATAACTAAGTAGACTCACATAAGGATATGGGAAATACAGGAATTGTACAGGGACAAGTTAGGATTGTATGTTGACAAGACAATTTGTTATAGGGCTAAACTAAGGATTCTAAGAGAGCCTGTGGGTGATTGGAATATGGAGTTTGCAAGGTTACGTTATTATGCTGATATGATAAAACAGACTAATCGTGGTAGCTCATTTTGGGTAAGGATGAGCAGTGAAACTAAGCCAGGAAAAAATCACTTTGTTTACTTTTATGTGTTCTTTGATGCATTGAAGAAAGGTTGGTTAGAAGGATATATGAAAATCATAGGCGTTGATGGTTGTTTCTTAAAGGGTGCTTGTAAAGGTGAGCTTCTAGTGCTGTTGGCAAGAATGGAAATCAACAAATATTTTCCATAACATGGGCAACTGTGGATCAAGAGACAAAGCATAGCTGGAGTTTTTTCATCAACTACTTGAAAGATGATTTGCACTTAGGAACTGGAGAAGGATTGACTGTGATGGCAGATATGCAAAAGGTAGCTTTTCTACGTCTTGTTAAGTATTTATTTTTTAAATTGCAGCAGTTAATTAAATTTATTATTGTGTAGGGTATTGTTGCAGCTTTAAAGGAAAATTTACCCAATGCTTAATTTAGAATGTGTGCCAGGCACATTTGGTCTAATTGGCATAAAGAATGGAAAGGTGAGGAAAGAAGAAAACAGTTTTGGAGGTGCTCTAAAGCTAGTTATGAAGTTAAGTTTAAGGAGGAGCTTCACAAAATGGACAAACTTGGTAAGGATATTTGTAGGGATTTGTTATATTATCCAGAAAAGTCATGGGTTAGAGCATATTTTGAAGAGCATTCCAAGTCTGTTGTTGTTGAAATAATATGTGTGAGACCTTTAATTCATGAATTTTAGCTTCTAGGCATAAATCAATTATAACTATGTTGGAGGAGATTAGGAGGAAACTAATGGCTAGGCAGGTGGATATGTTGAAATTTATTGATACTTGGATATTTGATATATCACTTATGGATAGGCTTCTGTTAGAGGATAGCAAAGAGCTGGCTAGAAAATGTGTTGTCCATTGGAATGCTGATGTTGGGTTTGAGATTTGAGAAGGAATGTATAAACATGTAGTTAATCTAACTGATAAGGTATGCACTTGTAGAGCTTGACAGTTGAGAGGTATTCCATGTCTAACATGTTGTTCTTGCATACTATCATATAAATGAAGGACCTGAGCAGGCAGTGGAGCATTGGTACAAGATGGATACCTTCTTAAAAGCATATTAGTATTTCATCCAGCCTATGACAAATATGAAGATGTGGCCTGAAACCAACAATCCAAAGATTGAACCTCCCAAACCTAAACCCATGCCTGGTAGACCTTAGAGGAATAGAAGAAAAGGTAAAGATGAACCAAAGAAGAAATATAAAAAGTTGTCCAAGTGTGGAGTGAAAATGACATGTTCCAAGTGTCATCAACAAGGACATAACAAAAGATATTGTCAGATAAAATATTATGTATCTTTTTAACAATTTATTGTATTTGAGTAAGGTTATTCTACGTTCAAACTGCACAATTCATTGTTTAAGAATCAGCGACTTTAGCAACAAATACTTTGTTGTCTTTCTCTTCTCTAATTGAATCTATCTTTGAATTCATTCTTTGCAAGCACTATTGGTGTAGTTCAACCTTGGAAACAAGGAGCTTTATAACTTTTAAGATGAATTTTTTTCTAATATGCAGGCTGAAAATTGGATGCCTTCACAGCAAGGTAGCCAAAGCTCACATGGAGCAAGCCAACCTGCTGCAGCAAGAAGCTCAAGCCAACCTGCAACCTCAAACTCTATTTGCGGTAATACAACAAGAGTTAGAAGGGTTAATGAAGCTAGAATTTCAAGTCAACCACCACCAACTTCTACAGATTCGTGCATGCCTGCTAGAAGAAGATTAGGTAGCCAACTTCCTCCAAAGGGTAAAGGAACTACTATCCAAAAGAGGGAAAGGGGTGCATGTAAAGAAGTTGCTGAAAAAGGAGGAGAAAAAAGGTCCAAAAATATTGGATTTGGCATCTACACAGCTGCAAGTGGAACTCAAATACTAAATGTATATATTCATATATATTTTATCTATAATATCAATTACAATAACTTACTTATTGTACTTCATTATTTGAAAAACTGCAGCTCGAAACATCAAGCCAAAGAGTTCTAGTAGGTGGTTCAACTTATAAGAGTGCAGCTCCAACAGGAATATACCTTGATTTTAGGGCTAGAGGCTTGAGGTGGAAGGGTCAATATGCTGTCACAATTTTACAGTTGCAGCAGATGAAGGCAAATATCAGCAAGAAGTAGTATTCTTAGGAACTTATTTTTTGACTATATAATTATGTAGCAACAACAATTATATATAGTCAAGGTCTATTTTTGACTCTATGGTATCAGCAAACTATTATATTTTGGAATCTAATTTTTGAAGAACAAAACTGTTATGGTTCCATTCATTTGTGTAATCTTCATGTTGTTATTAAAGGATTGATCATTCTTCGTTTCTAGAAGTAGTGTAATGCATCACAATTTCAGTTGATGTTGGGAGTTTATTCTGTTTTTATTCATCACAATTTCAGTTAATGCATCATAATTGTTAGCTAATACTAGTAGGTTGAGTAGTAATTACAATTGAATATGTGCGTCCAAAGCATAGAGCATAAACACATTCGATCTGCCTTTGCCATTCTTATTGGACTGCTATTCCATACCAAACAACAAAAATAGTCCATGAAACAGTAGCCTATGTGAAGAAATATAGCAGCCAATATAAAAGGATATCAGTTGTGTAAAAAATTTTATGCCCAGGAATTTCATAAATTTAGTGCAGCAACAAGAACTGGAATAACTTCTTATTACTTCCAAAATATAACATTACATATCAATACTAACATTACAAAAGTGCAACGTCAACAACACCTAAAACAGCCAAACTAATCTGCACCACATCAAAACACAAGAATGCACCAACATTTGAAGACAACAGCAACAACACCTAAAGATCACGGCCAGACATCAGCCCTACAATTTCCATAAAACGAGCAACAATACAGCAACAAAGGTCAAAAGGATCAGTCTTTTTTTTGCTCGAATCTTCTCCTCTTCAAAAAATTTGACTCTTTAACAAACTTCAAATTATTTTCTTTACTTGAGGAGGCATCTCATCATCGTACCAAAAGAAATAATCATAACCATCCTTTTTCTATAAACACAACAAACACATTTGATCAATTATATCAAAGAAAATAATTAATAAAACACAATTAAGAATAAAATTTTACCTTTCCGATTTTGCAAGCAAGAAATGTACGACCTGGGTTTAGTTGGGTCCATGAAGTATTCAATTTTGAAGAAACACTACACTTACAAGTTCGAGCGGCAGCGCAAGGTGACATTAACGAGTTCGCCGATTCCGATAAGTTCGACATTAATGGATTTGAACTAAGTTTCGACCTTTACTTAAATAAACTTGGCGAGAACATAAACGAGAGAAATAAGAGACGAAAATAATTGGCACCAAGAAGAGAAGGAGAAGTGATGAAGCAGCAAAATTGGAAAAGGAATTAGCGTTTAAATAAAAAGATATAAAGAATTACCGTTACTTCACAAATATTACTGCCACTAAAGATATATCAACTGAGAATTTTCTTTTCACGCGCTTAAATAGGATATAACTCACACTATATGCCACATATGCGCAAAAAGTGTCTAATTAGTAAATTATATGCCTACAAAATAAGGTCCGGTTTAAATGCCTAAATGAAAAATGATACCAACTATAATCATACTTTAACTAGTGATCTCATTGTTTGAGTCTTAGACATGGAATCGCGTTTATTATAGAGATTTTTAGACGTGGAAACATTTTTTTTTTCCTTCATAAGAATTTGAAAAGAGATTTAAGAGAGGAAGCAATTCGGCCGATTCCAAAAGAAAATGGCTGAAAGTCAGTAGCACTACACTCAACTCCATAAGCTGGGCTAGGGTTACGTTGTCGACTACTCCAACAACAATGTTCGGAGGTCAGACTTCTTCCTCCGCCTTCGGCACTCCCTCTTCCACTCCAGCATTATTCGGCACTCCGTCCAATTCAACCCCAGCATTCGGCACTCCGTCAACTTCCTCTTTCGGTACTGGCTTTGGATCCTCACTATTTTCAACACCATTCTCACAACAGCAACAACAACAAACTTCCTTATTTCAAACACCCCAAAGTTCAGCGTCGTCCCCATTCAGCTTTTCCACACCTCCCGTTGCTTCATTCGGTCAACAACCTAATTTCGCTAATAATCCTCAATTAACTACTCAGATGGCTCCTGTTGCTCCCCTCCCTTTCTCTCTCGCTGATCGGGATTTACAGGTACTAATTTTCTTTCTTTTTGTTATCTCAAATCATAATTATTGTAGAAATTTCATTTATAGGCGAGTATGCAAATATTATGCCCATTCTTGCGGATACATTTCTTTCTTGTGTCACAAAACTGTTTCAATAGAGCTGTGGTTTAATTTTAATCTATGTTGCTCTGACTCTCCGAAAATGCCAACGGGTGTGTGTCGGATCCGGCACGGGTGCAACATCATTTTGGAGATTTTAATACAAAATGGTTTATTTGAATCCCCTTGACGTAATTGCTGATCTGTGTAAAAAGCTTATAGTAGTTGAAGAAAGCCTTTTATGCCTTCAAACATTAAGTGGTTGATGCTAAAGAGCTTGTCATGATTAAACACATTAATGTTTGCAGAAACTACTACCAGGCACAAGAAAGAAATGTTATCGGAAGATCTTGATTTAGACTTAAAAAATAGGCAACTCTGGACCTTTTATTCAATAAAGAAAACCTGGGAACCTATAAATTGAAAAATAATGATTTGTTCTTAGATTTCTTATAAAAAGAAATCGATAAATTGAAAGGATAGGGAAGTCACCACCAAGGAACTGTCCCTTAGTGTGGCTGTCTGTCCAAGAGTCGATTTCTTTTTAGAACCAATGCTCATTTCTTGTAGCATGTTTTTCCTTTTCGTAGCAGGTTGCTTTCCATTTTATTCAATACTACAACATAAACTCAGTTTGTTTGTTGTCTTGTGTATATTTGTTTCAGGCAATTGTTGATGCGTACAAGGAGGAGACCGCGAACACTAAATATGCTTTCAAGGTTTGATTTTCTCTTTTCCTACTAGGCTAGCTTATCTTGGAGAGGTAACAGAATTAAATGAAATTGTTAGATCACACAATAGTACATTGTCACTTGTGAAATAGTCACTGAATCATTTACCTATCTTATTGGAGCTGTTCGCTAGCATTGTGAAGATATATATGAACTTAGAATTGGCTATTTTGATATGTCAGTTGTTAAATATACAGTCTTTTGTACCTGATAAAAGAAAAAGGAAAAGTTACAGTCTTTATTAAATCATGATTGGAAGGCTTCCATCTTTTGGTGTGTATAGTCTACAGATGGTTATATTTACTCTTGTCATTTATTTGTATTTATGGTGGTTTTGCAGCATCTTTTGTTCAGTGTGACGGAACCTCAATATAGGTCGAAACCTGCTGGTGTATCTGATGTGAGTTCAATATGGTTAAAATTTTCATTTCAGTATGGGTATCCTGGTTTCTTTCCTTGTTTCTTGCTGGGAATATTTGGTAAGTGCAATGAATTAGTTTGGATTGCTAGATTATGTGGGCAGAGGCAATGGGAAAACTTGAAGGCATGGAGAGTACTGATCGTGAGCGCCTGTGGCCTCAGCTTGTTCACGGCTTCAAGGATCTCTCCGATCGACTCAAGGTACTTTCAAGTTAATCACTTAGGAGTGTGTTTGGTATGACAGAAACTGATTTCCAAAATATCTTTCTTAGGGAGATTATTTCTAGTGTTCATGAAATCTGGAAAATGTTTTCCTCAAGAAAAATTATTTCAACTAAAATGGGAAACGACTTCTTCCACCGCAAAAGTCATTTTCTTTTATAAATACCCAACTCTTATTTGATATCGCTTTTTTCAATTATCAACCTTAATACACAAGAATGTCTACAAAAAATATCCTCATACCCATCCTACACCTTGTGCAATTACCATGTGCCACATACTTTTATACCTTACCAAATAGGAATATTTTATTTTATATAAGAATATGAACAATACTAAGATAGGTGCATCAAAAGTTACAGATTGTGCAAATCCACGATCATTTCTATTATGGAATCTACATCATTTACAATGACCAGGTTGCACAAAAAGCTGGAAAAAAATACATCTGTGCTTAAGGCTGTGATTATTTCTCCGTTTTCCTTTAAAATTCTATTGTTTCTCTCTGTCCAGATTTTCCACCAAATGACCAAAGGTATAGTGTTCCAAAGTTTCCATGCCTTCTTCTTTATTACCACTTTTCTCCAGCTATCCGAATAGTCCAAAATAGAGTGGAGCATTGTTCAGGTCATGCCAAAAATTGCGAAGACATGCTCCATTTGTAGCAAGAGATCTTGCGGTGCAATAAAAGGTGACAGACCTCCAGGGTTCTCTAGCAAAGGGAACATCTGCTACAGAGTTGCATTCCTCTTTTCTGGAGATTTGACCGAGTGCAACACGCTTCCTTGGCCACGAGCCATGCAAGACATGAGACCTCCAAAGTAGTCTTCTTATATCATATCTTCCTTCAAGGCCAGAGATTTTTATTTCAAGTGATAGTAACAAGACCTAGCAGAAAAAATGCCAGTTGAGTCATGAGTGGCCCTTCCATTTAAAAGAGCCCCCCTTAGGCTGATTTGAAACCTAAGTTGCTCCGACACGGCAGCTTTTTTTTTTTTGATTGGTATCAGCAACTACAACATTGTGCATAGAGGAGATGTTGTGAAACAGCAACAATTGCACGTCAGTCCAAACAAGTTGGGGTCGGTTATATGAATCTTCACTTCTCCATTTAAGTTCATTTCATGGAAAAGATCCTTAAGATGAGTATGTCCCAAACAAGCATCTTCCCAGAATTTATATCTCTACCACCAGGAGGCTAACATTTCTTGTTCTCATCTTTTTATAACCGCCCCTATATGAGAGGGTTTCAATCATTTGAGATGGCTTTGCATCATACTTTCTCATTTTAATGGTGGCCTTCCATTTGTTTTGATTTTTCCTCTAAATTTTGGGTTCCAGGGCGGGGATGGGTTGTGGTTCCTGGTAATTGATGTTTCTCAATTGAATCCGTGTAGCTGCAAGATGAAGTCATAGTTTCGGATGCTGAGAGGCTGCGAATGACACAGAACAATGTGAAAACGGTTCGTCTCCTTTCTCCTCTCTTATTGTGTGCCTGCACATGGTGTCCCATAAGCATCTTCTATTGTCTGTGCATTATGCTGCCCTTGCTGGCTTGACTTTCAATTAATGCAGCTGCAAAGGCATTTCCAAGCTGATACCCTTCCCTGGATCGAAAGAATGAGACAGAAAGAGCAAGGTCTTCAAAGACGCCTTTTAAGGGTGCGATTCTTATTTGGCCTTTCTTATAATCTTAATTTTCTATTAGTAAAAACTCCTACGTTTCTCTTTAGCAGTGATTAGTAATTTGTCATTTGCTTAAACTTAATTAGCTAAGCATACTATCTGTGAAATGTGTCGTTTTAATGGCGGTCAAGGATTATCACCGTCCTGATTTTCGCTTCTGTTAAAATAATTACACAAGACTCCTGTTTGCACTATTAGGTTCTGCAGTTATGCTTATTATAACTGTTGTTCTTGCTCGCCTGCACTACAGGTAATGAGAATACTAGAGGCACTGGAAGGTAAAGGTTGTCGATTGCCTTTGATGAAAGGAGAAGCTGAATTGGCAGAGAAGTTGGCTGCCATCACTAGACAGGTTAGTAGCCTAGTCTTTTATAGCCTGTTTGGCCAAGCTTCTCAAGAGGCCGAAAGTGCTTTTTTTTTTTCTTTCTCAAAAGCACTTTTTTCCCCTAACTTGAGGTGTTTGGCCAAGCTTTTTTGGGGGAAAAAGTGCTTTTGGGAAGAAGCGGAAGCAGTTTCTGAGAAGTAGAAAAAAGTAGCTTCTTCGCAAAAACAGAAGCAGAAGCAGTTTTGACTTTTCTTCTTACTAAGAATACCCTTAACAAAATATAGTATATATCAAAATAACCATTAAACCTAATACTTAGGATATTTATAAATATTTCTTATTATTTTTAGGATAGCTTTCTAATATATAGTGACTTTAGGGGTGAATGCTTTTATATTTGTTGAATGATTTTTAATATATTTAACTTATATTAAAAGAATTAAGTACTTTTAAATTTTATTTTTCAGATTTTACTTAAATAAAATGAAAAGATTTAATTATTGTCTGTGATAACAAATTTTTGAGATTATTTATTTACTTATAATATTAACTATTAAGTAAATCTATTCATGTCCTTATTCATAATTTGACACTTAAAAGCACTTTCTGAAAAGCTTGGTCAAACGCAAATTATTGCTCAAAAGTGCTTTCAGAGTGATTAGTCAAACACAATCTGCTTCTCTCCAAAAGCACTTCTGAAAAAATCACTTCTCAAAATAAGCTGATTTCTCTAGCTTGGCTAAACGGGCTATAATCTTCTTGAGTGCTTTTTGGCGGTCTAGACTTCTGACTAACAGATACTACTTACAGTTAAAAGGTTCGGGAGCAGAACTTTCAAGGAGGGTTCAGAATCTGCTCACTGTATGCCGTGTTCAAAATGGCCTTGGAGGTGCTTCTGTTCTCCCTGGTTCAACTAAAATTCATGAACAGAGTCTTGCTGACATGCAGGAGGTATGAGCAATACATTTTGTTGGCAACATAAATCAAATGATGTTCCTTGTGGCTTTCTGTAAGTTGTGGTTGTCTAATCACACCTTGTAACAATATTGGCAAGAGTAAGATGTGCTTTAATTTATCCAAATAAAAGGTGTGATATGTGCTCTTTGCCTCTACATGCTGACATGCAGGAGGTATGAGCAAAACATTCTCTCTTACAAATCTACAATAGTTAAATGATATTCCTCATGTCTATCTGTAAGTTGTGGTGGTGTAATAGCACTTTGTAACCATATTGAGAATGTCGGGTCTGCTCTAAGCTTATATCACAATATGTGCTCTTTGCCTTTTATCACTTTCCTGCTCTGGTACTTGTCAAACTCAATAGTGTATCTGCTCTGCGGAGGGGCTATCAGTGCAAAAGATGTAAAACGAATTAGGTAAAAGGGAAAAGGAAGAGAAAAAATAATGAAGAGTTTAATTAGTATCATGAGTTTAGGCTGCTTCTATAGTTGGATGAATTTAGTCGGGAAGTGAATTATTGAGGCTCAGACATATCGTAGTTGAACATCCTTGAAATTTGTAAGGTTTCAGCAGACGCAACTCTCACATCCATCTGACTTCCACTAGTGTTGTTTCTTCTGATTTTAGTGCATGTCTGATCACCTACATCTACTGCAAATTATGGTCGTCGGTGATTTTGTAGACTAATGAAAATCTTCCATTTGGGCAGGTTTTGCAACAGCAAACTGAGGCTATTGCTAGGCTTGGCAATGTTTTGAAGCGAGATATCCGGGATGTGGAGATCATAATGGCTGAGGAAACAGAAATGATGGAAGACTGATTATAAAACAACCTTGCCAATTGATTCTGTTTTGCTTGTATATTCATGCTTTTTGTATAAGACGGTAAAAAATGATAACATTTTTAAATCATTGTAGGACATCGAATTTTGTTCGGCAAGTAGAGTTACGTTGATAGAGTTGCAAATTTTTTAGGGGAACGATGAACTTGCTTCTCTTAGATGTTGAAGTTACGAAAATTACGCCTTGATCTCAAATAAGTTGAGCTCGCAACGAAATATCACTTTCCAATGTTGTTCCATTCAAGTCCATTTTAATTTATTACTAAATAAAGTAAGATAAAGAGATAAAAAATTAAGAAGGTTTTTGTATTTTCTTTTTGCATATGAGTCGATAACAAGATTCGTAAAAAACATTGGACTTGTCGATAACAAGATTCTTAAAAAAAATTGGACTTAAACTAAAATGTAACAACAATAATAACATACCCATTATAATCCTACAAGTGGGGTCCGGAAAGGGTAGTGCATCTGCAAACTTTACCCCTACCTGGTGAGGTAGAGAGCATGTTTCCTATAGACCCTCGGTTCAAGAAAAGGTGAAAAAGAGAGAAAGAAAGAAGACAAAGTCTTGTGGGTTTGGGGAGAGTGGTGCGTATGCATACCTTACTTTACCTGGTGAGGTAGAGAGCTTGTTTCCAATAGACCCTCAGCTCAAGAAAAAGTGAAAAGAGAAAAAGCAAGAAGACAGAAGAAAGAAAGAATAGGATGATAAGCAAAGGGGAAAAAGAAAACCTTTTTTTTTTGGTAGAAAAGATAATATATTATAGAAACTTACATATTGTGTACAGAGGGGTGGCTTACAGTGTCCATTGTAGTATTAGTGATTATGCTGTTACAACAAACTATAGAGGATGTAGTAGCATCTATATCATAATCACTTAAGGTACCAGTATTAAGCTGCGCCATAGTGTGCTGCGTAGGAGCCATATTAGCCTGCATGGGAGCATTTGATCGTTGAGTTTGTGTTGTAGTTGTGAGCTTATCCTCAGCCAAAAAGTGTTCAGCAAAATAGGGGACGTCCTCAAAAACAGTGTGCATGGAGTTTACTGGCCATTTTTTCCCTTCCTTAGCTAAAAGATCAGCCACTCTATTGGTCTCTCTGTACACATGTTTGACTGGAGGTCTACCTAGCCGATCCAAGAGGTACCTGCAATCATTCAGAAGATTTTCAAATGGTGAAGCGTGTGTATCTAATAGCCTAATTATCTCTTGTGCATCTACTTCCACTTCAATTGGGGTGAGAGCACGATGTATTGCCAATTGAAGGCCATAATTGAGAGTGTGCAATTTTGCTTCCAGTGGGGAGTTGGTTTGTATGAGACTTGCGAAGCCAACTACCCAGTCACCGGTAGAATTTCTAATTAACCCACCAATTCCAGCCGTGGTTGAGGAGTATGCTCCATCAGTATTTAGCTTGTAGCCATCTCCTGTTGGTGAGATCCACCTTGTGCTTATGGCTCTTTGTTTATGACGTTTGGAACCACGAGCAACTAGGTAAGTATATTCAATTGCTCGTTGATTCACCCATTGAACGCGAGTAGTATCTCTTGTGGATGAAAATAAATTCCTATTTCGAGTAATCCAAAGGTGCCAAAGACAGAAAGGTAAGTACGTGCGTGAGTTTATATCGTGTGGAAGTTGTAAGCTTTTATAGTTGAGGAGTTTATGTAGTGATACACTTATATTTTCGTTTTGAGAAATTGTATTGATGTAATGTAAAATACCTAGTTTATGCCAGAATGATGGGCGTTTAGGCAGGAATAGAAAATGTGAGGGATTGTCTCATCGTGTTGGGTGCAGTAGTTGCATGTAGCATCCTGTGTTAGTGTAATGTTCCGAAGGTATTATTTAGTGGGTAATCTATTATGATGGAGTAATCAAATGAATGATTGAATTTTAGGTGGGACAGGTAATTTTCATATCCATGCATACGTTATATTTGGAGTGGTGGAAGTTGGTGTATGATTTTCCAAAGCGTTATACATGGGTTGTACAGTGAAGCATCCTAAGTTGGTAAGACCCCAACGGAGGTTATCTTTAGTGATACTAAACTTAGATGTACAGACCGATTTAATTTGGTCTATCAGAGGCTGAGGTAGTTCAAAAGGAATTCGACCCCAATCCCACCCTGTGTCACTTAAGATGGTGAAGGTGTCATGACCTTCAGGTAATGGTCCTTGAATGAGACTACGCACTTTTGTTCCTACTTTTATCCAAGGGTCATTGCAGAATTTAATATGATGCCCACGTCCTACTTTCCACTGGAGCCCTAATTGGCATGTGTTCCATCCATGGATAATATTAGACCAAATGGAGGATTGAGTACGA
This sequence comes from Nicotiana knightiana, assembly GCA_005239525.1. NCBI lineage: Eukaryota > Viridiplantae > Streptophyta > Magnoliopsida > Solanales > Solanaceae > Nicotiana > Nicotiana knightiana. The sequence continues at coordinate 87,195 of ML417747.1, forward strand.
ATTTGTGGCATGTATAAGTATTTTTTCATTAAAATCTGGACCCACATTGCCTGTGGGTTGTTAAAAGCTCTCCATGCGAGGTCGGATAGCAAAGCCATGTTTTTCTGCTTAAGTTTCCTAATGCCTAAGCCTCCTCTCTCTCTATTGGGGTGGTGGTGACCTCTTTCCAACGAAGGAGGTGTAGTTTCTTTCTAGTTGATGTAGTCCCCCACAAAAAGTTCTTTTGGTATTGTTCCATTTTGTTTATGATAATGGCTGATATCCGGATGTATTGCATAATATGATTGGGTAACGAGTTGAGAGTAGATTTAATTAGAGTGGCCCGACCTGATAGAGTAAGAAAAATGGTTTTCCAACCCGCCAGTTTATTTTTAAAATTATCGAGTAAGAATTGGAAGTCTGCCTGTTTAGGCCTATTGTGAAACATAGGAAAACCTAAATACTTTCCAAAGGAGTTGCCCTCTTTTATATTGAATGAACTAGTAACAAAGGCCCTATCATAGGAGTTGTAATTTTTGGAAAAGAACACTTTAGATTTTTCAAAGTTTATTTTCTGACCGGATTGTTGACAGAAGATGTTTAAAACATCAATGGTTGTGTGACAACTAATGGTGGATATTTTTGAGAGTAGAATAATGTCATCCGCAAAGAAAGGTGTGAGAGTTCTGGTCACGTTGATGACAATTGTAATGGTTTCCATTGGAGGTGGTCAACAACAGTGTTGATGGAGCGTGATAGCATTTCCATGCATAGTATGAATAAGTAGGGAGATAACGGGTCCCCTTGTCGTATACCTCTTGTGGGTTGAAAGTAAGGAGTGGTGGAACCGTTGAGTATAATGGAGATAGTTGAGTAGTGATACAAGACATTATGAGATTAATGAGAGATATGGGCAATTGAAAATAGATTAGTGTTTTCCTTATAAAAGACCATTCAAGGCGATCAAATGTCTTTTCTAGATCAAGTTTGAGAAGCATGAAGGAAGATTTTCCTTTTTTCTTTGCTAAGTAATGTAAAGCTTCCTGAACAATTATGGCATTGTCAGAGGCTCGCTTGCCTTGCTGGAAGCTAGTTTGGGTAGGTCCTACGATTTGACTAATAATTGGCTTTAGCCTGTTAACAATTATCTTAGTGATAATCTTATATAAAGTATTACAAAGACTAATAGGTCTAAATTGTTGAATAATTGTTAGGTGTTTTGTTTCAGGGATTAATCAAAGAAGAGTTTTATTTAAGTCAGTAGGTATTCTTTTGTGTGAAATATTTCGAAGCAAAAGTGGGATACCTTTGATCCTACTTGGTTCCAATATTTTTGATAAAAGAAAGGGTGTAATTCGTCAGGTCCTGGTGCCTTATGAAGTTTAAAGCTGTGGAGAGCCTCAATAATTTCATGAAGTCTAAGAGGTTCTTCTAGTTGAGCACTATCAGTATGATTGATTGTACAAGGATTCCAAACTGTGTTAATATTTGTGGATTGCAGCTCTTGAGTCATAAACAACTGATTATAGAAGTTTAGGATTAGTGTTTGTAAATCATTTTGATTATTGATCAATTGCCCCTGTATCCTTTAAAGAAGTAATTCTATTTCTCCCGCGTCTGTGTAGCGTAGACATATGAAAAAATTTCGTGTTTGCGTCCCCCTCATTTAGCCAGTTTATACGTGATTTTAATTTCCAAAAGTCCTCTTTGAGGCGTAATATATTACTATAATCTAAAGTTAACTGGGCTTCTAAATTTTGTAGGAATAGGCTCGTAGGATAGTGAATTGAAGATTGGATTCCTTGTAATCGTGCTAAAGTCTTTCTCTTACGGTGAAAAATGTTCCCAAATGTATTACGATTCCATGTTGTGGTAGTTTCTTTAAATTTCTCAACAGTCTTTAGTAAAGGCTCTTCTAGCCCAAGCTTCTTGGATAATTTGTTGGAATTGAGGGTGCGAAGCCCACATGATTTCAAATCGAAATGGTTTATTAGTAATATAATGATTTGTATGTAAATTAATAAGTAAAGGGCAGTGGTAAGAGTGGGTGCGAGGGAGGTGTGTAACAGTAGCTTCCGGATATAAATTTAACCAGTCATAATTTGCTAGGAATCGATCCAATCTTTCTAATATCGTGTGACCATAACGTTTTTTATTAGTCCAAGTAAACCGAATACCCTGATAGCCTAGGTCAATTAATTCACAATAATTTAAGCACCATTTAAAATTATCTGACCTAGTGTTACATATTGGTAAGCCACCAAATTTTTTCCCTAGCTTCTAATATATCATTAAAGTCGCCCCCTATTAACCAATGCATACTTACAGTGTCTTTTAATGTAGATAAATTATCCCATGTATATTTCTAGAATTTGTGTCATTACGAGCATATATAGCATATAATAACCAAGGGGGTTTAGAGGTACATACCTGGACCACACAGTGGATTTCATGATCAGTGACTTTCATTTCCCTCACATTGATACGATCCTCCTGCCACATTACCACTATACCACCTACTAAACCATTTGCAGGTGCTTGGGACATATTTGAAAAATTAAAATCAGCAGTAAGTTGCATATGATCATGCATGTGAGTCTCAAGTAGAATAGCAAGAGTTGGTCGATGGTTGTCCAACAAGGATCTAAAATGCCTTCTAAACTCAGGATTGTGCGAGCCTCTGCAGTTCCAAATTAAGAAGTTATATAGGAGTTAGGGCTTGTGGTCTGACCTGCTGGAGTTTGGGTCGTCTGATCCAGACTCATAGGGAGATGTAGAAGCGTCGGAATGATCACCATTGCATACTTCCCCGCCTCTTGGTTGGCTGGTGGCCTGAAGTTGAGACTGCATGAGACTAGCTTGGGAGGACATTTGAGAATGAACTTTTTTTAGAACTGTTCTTTTAGGTTGTAGAACTGAACATTCTTTAGCCACCAGTACTCTGTCATTGTCTCCTTATCTCCGCTAATATTTCTGCTAACTCTTGCCTTGTGTTGTTGTCTAGTGCGGGCGGAGATGGTGGTGGAGTTTGTGGGGGACTAATTTGGGGAGTGAGATTATCGAATGGGCTTAGTGGACTCGAGTACGGGGAGAGAGGATTGAAGGAAGTGAGAGGTTGAAACCATGGTGCATACACTGGTCCCATGTGGTGAGGTGGGTAGAAAGGAAGGAGATTGGTTTGTGGGTTCCATGTTGGACTCATTGGGCTCATAGGGTATGGCCACTGAGCCTGGGTCGAGCTGGATGCCTGATGGTCGAGCAATAAAGGCTGCTGGGTTGTAAACCATTATTGATGAGAGTATGCGTCCATGCCCAGCCTCATCCCTTCTGTGACAATTTCGGCTAAGTGGGTGGGGTTCTGAACTAATAGAACTATTTCCTAGTTGTTCAACTCTAGTGTGAAGATCAGGGCGTACCATCGTAACCCCATCTCCAACCATGACTGGAGGGGCATGTCCATAGTCATTGGTTGGGAGGTGTAAACTAGTGGAGATTGGATATAGGGGAGTTGAGGCCCCTACATGACTAGCTTGGGAAGATGAAATAACTGGGAGTTGTTGATGGAGTTCTCTCTGAAGTTGGAGTTGTGAGGGAACGTCGGTCTCTGCATGGCTAAGGGGTGGAGAAGATTGTGGTGTATGGAGGTGTATTGAGGATGTAGAAATTGTCTGACTTGGTGAATTTGTAGAGAGGGGTAAATAGTCATGATGAGTAGCACATGCATGGTAATTATTTGGTTGATATGGGGTTTGGGAATCCCTAGTACTTGAGGGTGAGTAGGCTACTGTGGTATGCAATGGGTTTGAGGATGGGTTGGACGGTATAGTAAAGGTGGCAATGGATAGTGAAGTGGCATGTAATTTGTCTTGGTTGGATTGGTCCAAGGGTGTAGAATGGTTGTTACGTGGCTGTTGGAGTGTAGGCGTCTTTATCTCTATAGGAGACGTGTGAATTTCATTAATGGGGAAGGAGGAGTGGGAAAGTGTATCAAGTACAATGGTGTTAGAGTTAATAATGGTTGTTTTAGTGGGCAAAGATATTGTCACGTGAGAAGGGGTTCGAGATTGGCTGATGAGGGTGTGCCTAATTGGCGTATGTAAGTCGTTTGGCCTAGAGTTACTGTGGGGTACACCTTGTGGATTTGGAGTGTATGGGTCGGCGGGTTCATCCATTGACCCATTAGAAGTGAGCAGGTGAAAAGGATTTGTAGATTCTGTTTTGGGCTGTGTTGAAACGGGTGCCTTAGTATGGTGGGCCTGGCCCAATTGTGGTTTGGCTTGGAAGGAATGGTCGGTCAAAGCAGCGTGTTGAGGAGATTTCGCCGCCTCCCGCCTTCCTACACCGATGGTGGATGTCGCATGTTTCTGACGGTCGTTTGGTTTTTCGGTAAAAGACACTGTTTGCTATTATGTGTCACTTTTTGGTGCAGTGGAAGGTTTAATATTAGAGTTGGAGGCCTGGTTTGCATAATTGACTTCTTCTAGGGACTGAATACTATAGGTGCAGGCATAAAAGTCATGACCAAACCTTCCACACTTAGTACAGAGTATGTTGAGTCCTTCATAGAATAGTGTCTGCCTGTGGTTGCCAATGTGTAATGTGTTTTCAATGGCTTTTCCAAGGGGACCTCGATGCAGATTCTAGTGTAACGTCCTCGAGTCGTGGTAGAGGTGCAGCTGTCGATTTTAAGCAGTTGCCCTAGCTTGGAGCCAATTCGTTGTAGAATCTCGGAGTCGTAGAATTCTGTTGGCAATTTTGGGAGTCTAACCCAGATAGCTGCGTAGGTGAGTTGTGTTGATGAGGCTTTGAATTTGGGCTCCCATTTTCAGACGGTTAAGAAGTGATTCAGTATGAACCAAGGGACACCATGGAGGGCCTTCACCATATTTTATTCATGCTAGAATTTGATGAGGAAAAAATCCTCACCTAGGTCTATGATTGGTAGATCCTCCGTTGGTTTCCACAAGTCCAGTAGTTTAGTTCGTAGAACCTGGTGGGTAATTCGTCTCCTAAATATCTTAACAGTGACTGAATATTGCCAGGGTGCGTAGAGTCGTGCCTTGTCAATAGAAGTAATGAGAGTAAGTATATCTTCATCAGTGATGTTAGGAGAGGTTTCATCGGAGAGGTCAGGTGGGGTAACGACGGTGTGCATAATAGATAGAGTGGGTGATAAGTATTTATCCGTCAGAAGGGTTTGAAGAAAAGTGGTTGGTTTAGAGGTGTTTAGTGGGATGTTGGTGGTGTCATCGATTTGCATAGATCCTATATCGGGTGGTTCAGTAGGTGAAACATGTATTTATTGGTATGAAGAAGAGGTTCTATACTATCAATATAGGTAAGCAGTGGCCGGAATCAGTAGTGGAGAGAGTTAGACTACATTAGGAAAAGTCGGTCTCTTGTAAGTTTTTTCCCATTACGTAACGACAACAACAAAGAAACATCATGTAGAAAATATATTGGCATATTGGTGTAGTTAATTTAGTTAGAGTGATAGTGTATTTTCTAACAATGTAAGGCAAAGAAAAGGGCAATGTGTAGCAATAGTTACTTTTAAGCCTGTTATTTAATATATATCCATAATTTATAAGGGTATTATCACTTTTAGCCCACATCAGAAATAAAAATGTATAGTTTTTTTATCTAACATACAAAATTTATACAAAAAAGATACACTTGTGTGGCTATTATTTTGAGAACAACTATATAATGTCATTTTTTAATTTATAATGTATTTAAAGATTAGTCAATTCACCCAAACTTCAAGACTAAGAGTGTGTTTGGTATGAGAGAAAATATTTTTCGAATTTTAATTTTTCCATGTTTGGTTGGCTTAAATGTTTTGAAAAATATTTTTCTTATGAACTCATTTTCCTTATCAAGAGAAAGGAAAACATTTTCCAAAACTCCTTCTCAACCTTTCCCACCCTCATCAACCCACCTCACAGTCGTCCACCTAACCCCACCCACCCCCTCTCTCCAAAAAGGTTTTGTTTTTTTTTCCCTTCAAATTTCAGTTTTTTTTCGTCACCACATACCCTACTAACCCCCCTCCCCTCCAACCCCTCCCCCAAATTTTTTTTTTCTTTTGTAATTTCAAATTTATATTTTTTTCGTTTTTCTGCACTATGCACTACCCACCCCGCCAAACTCCATCCCACACTGAATCCCCCCACCCCCAAAAGAAAAAATTTCTCTTTCTTTTTTAAATTTCTGATTTTTCATTTTTCTGCAACACCCCCCTCCCC